>JAQIXX010000142.1:0-87941 GCA_034700605.1 Willowsia nigromaculata | reverse complement strand
TCGTGGATGGTCCCCTTTCATCAGAGGTATCTAATGACACAACACTAATTCCACTTCCCAATGATCTCGAGCCAATCATTGGGATTGTTGAGAAGAAAAACAGCCAAATTGACATAATCAGGAAGCGGACTGCCATTGTCAAGAAGCAAGGGTACTGCCTGTGTTATGTCTATCTTAATGACTCATAATTCTCAAGTATAAAAAATCCTAGTCGCACACTCGAAGCATTGAATTTATTATACCATCACCACTAATTTCTATTAGCACTGCTAAAATATAAAACAGAAAACAATCAGCTACGGCCATCGACCACCTTCCTCTCCTGTGAAAACTTTAATTACTCGATACTTTTCTTTCCACTAATTAATTAACTGACGCAATAAGCCATGCAGCTTTACCCAAACACTACTAAACAAATACTCATTCAGTATACAAAGAGGCCACCACAGCGACTTCATTTTTATCAGTGATCTCTGTTAAAGCCAATATATTAACACTTGCGTTTACACTCTAAGAGCGCTACAAATGGACTGACAAAACTCACGTTAAAACACTCACGTTTTCCATGGATAGCATGGCATGCTGCATGGAAGGCATGAAAGCCACTCTCTATTCCACACAGAGAAAGCGATACGATGACGGCGACACTGTTAGCAAGAAGCGCGCACAAAGTAGAATTTTGGTACAATAAGATGAGCTGTTCTTTACCCGTTCTTGCATGTATTTTTTGTGCTTGCACACATACATATTCCATGTTTGGGTTCACTTTCCTTCACTTTTTCATGGTTGTTTTGTTTCGAAAAGAAAAAGCGCATTTCTCTTTTGCAGTAGTAATAAAGCTTCCGAGTCAGTCGTATCAGAACAGAGAGTTGGGTAAACAAAGGACAAAATTTTGACTTTGAAAGGAAAGCGGAGAAACAGAAGTAAAGGCAACGAATGGCAGAGGGTGTGATAATGTATACTGGCCACTGGCGCTTTTCAGATGATTCGGTTGTGTTTTATGGTGATCATGTCGAAAGGGATAACTGATGATGGTTTGGTTTAAGCCTGAGAGCGTACAGGTTATTGAAAATAAACATTGGTTAGACTAGGAGTGCCTTTTGTGAAGACTGGGGAAACGGATGCACACCAACGAGTGCCATCTGAAGGAGAAAGTTGAAGAAAGGAGAAAAGTATTCTACTTGGAAAAGACGGATGGAAATGAATGATCAGTTTCTCAAAAGACAGCGGTGTGTTGGTTGCTTACGATTTATAATGTACATTGATAGATTGTATGTACATAGATTGAACCAGCTAAACGCAAACAAGGGAAACCGATCCTTTGAGAGTTGCGTTGAGTAAAAAACATGCGACTTACTTACTCTCTAATTCTACAAGTAGTACGTAACAATAAATTCCGTAAAATTAATTAGTTATATGGACTCTTAGTTATAAATTTTGCTTCTCACTTGTTTGATAATCCAACATATAAAAAATGCATATTTATGAGTGTCAAACTGGTTATAAATGTATGCTTAGTTTTAAATCATAATTGAAACTGAATCTTAGTTCTTATTTTTGCCTTTCTTCTTTCTTACCCGATGTATTTTCATACAATATGTCTACATGTAAAACTACTCTTGTTAATGACATATCGCGTTGATGATGTGATTCACATATTGTGACGCTTTCGTATTTTCCTTCCCTGTATTTTGTTAAGTAAAAACTGCAAAGTATATTTTGTGTGCGTATTTCTATTGTTTCTCCAAAACACGGCAATTGTCGCAATATAAGGGCCATTCATATAATTTTATGCATGAAAAGCAACGGACGTTTTCAACATGATGATGAAAAATGAAAATATGAAAATGTCATCGGAATGAAAAAGGATATATTTAGAAGTAAACGATGACAATGACAGAATAATTTCATTTCATACAAGTAATCTTCTATTCAAACTCCCATTTGCAAGAAATGCAAGAGTCATTTTATTTAACGAAATATAATTGAACCTATTTACCTGCAGCAAATTAATATTATCCAACATGTTGTTTTGTGTTATTATGTATTTAATATATTCGAAAAATAAATATGGAACATGATTTCAAAACTCTTGCTCAAATACTTTCACATGTGAAAGTAAAAGTATATCACAAGATATCAGGTTTTTGGGTGTAAAATATGTGGACACAGATTCTAGTGAAGATATCTGAAGAACAAAACATAGAATTTGTTGGTTTGCGTTTGGTCGCATTTGTCATGTGTACTGTCTACAACCAATTTGAAAAATACTTAATATGAAAGATAGCTTTTCAAACCGACATAATTTCAAATTTAAAACATATCATCCGTAAAAGACTGCTTGACTGTCTTTTGCTTACTTGAATTGCATCCACTATTGTTTCAAATTCTTATTCATTCACACATACATACATACATTCCACAAAAGTTACATTGAGTGAAAGTTCTTCGCTACTTGTGTACACCCAACATCTTTTGGGTTATTTTTCAACTATAATACTAGCAACTACCAACGCTTTTACTTCCTCGTTTTTATCCAAATCGTTTATAGATAAAGTAAAATAATTCTTTATCATGTTATATCTAATACACTCATAAATTCTGCAGATTTTTTACTTAAGATATTTTATGCATATATTTGTCGAAGAGAAAAAAAGAACAAGAAGTAAAAGAATCCAGCACAACGTAATAAAATATTCATTGATACAGACTTCTGAGACATCTTGTCACGCAATCAACATATTATGTGTCATCTTCCTCCATTGTGTGTGCTACTTTATTGTTACAAGCCATTTATGCGGATAGGACAACCCACAACTGATTGTGATTACATACATATGCTTACCAGCTCCTGTGCTTTAGTTCTGACAAAAATGTCTTACTATGCACAGGTACTCATGTACATGCATGACTATGACATTTTGCAGGGAACAGTCTTGTGTCTTGTATTTTTGTATTTCAGATTATTGTATAGGTAGTTGGAACATTGTGAACCTTTCCTCTGTTTTCTTTCGACAGTATCAATGTACCTACTATAATAATTTGCAAGTCCCAAATGTTCATGCTGTCTTCTTGAGGGAGACTAAATTTGCTGCGCTGTTCTAAGATATTGCTGACATTTATAAACTCAAATACTATAATAACGTTGGTTTAGACATACACGAATTGTAAGACCAAATTGTAAAACAGTTACTGCATAAATATTAAATTTATAGTCATTCTTTGATGTTTCAGCTAGTAAAAATTATGATTCTGATATTGATAAAAGCTCTGTGAGAACAGTTATCTTGAATATTTTATACATTTCTTTGTATGAGGGAATCGGTACGGTCTAAACTTTCAAGTCATTGATCCTACTAGTAAGTCAACCCGGATATTCCGGGAGTATGCAATCAGGCACCGTATTTGCGTTGCGTGAATGCTTATTATTGCTCATTATTATTTTCAAAGTTTTCCAGCATCAGGAGAAAAAATGGCCATGAGTTATAATTTCCACTTTGTCTCTTCGTACTTTGTATGCACTTGGAAATGTCAAGGTTTTTACGTAATAGTGACTATGCATACAACGAGATTTTTATGTTTTGCGTCCTTTATTCGTGATATCGCTACCAAAAGACTTTTTTTAGCTTGTAATGATGTAATTACTGAAGAGAGGGAGGGTGAAAGCGATACGATATCAAAGCAAGCACTTGAATGGATGAGCAGAGAAGAAAACCGTCTTTCTATAGTATTTTCCTACCATCTAAAAATTACACTTATGACGTATGAGAAAAAGTTCCTGTTACTTTTATGCTAAAAAACATAGCCATTATTTTTGTGTCTAATGCATAACATCATATTCTAAAATAAAGAGCACGAGAAGCATATAATAATAGTATGGCTTAACTATTCTATAGGTACATGTATTTTACCACTTATGTCGTAGGGAGGCAAATAAACAAGGAAATGTAAATACTTTTGGTGAGTGTAAGCATCCGTTTTACTCTGATTGTCACGAAGGAGAAAGCTAAAAATACCTATGGACTTTGATTATATGTTACACGATGCTATTCTACAAGACAAGAAGTCATTTTACTAGACATAAAAATGGTCAATGTCTAGGTTTACTCCAGCAAAATATAAAAAACGCACACACAGGAAGCTACCACTGCAGAAATCATTTTTTCTTCTATTTTTGCTGCACCAAACAATCATATTATTGAACAGTGGTATAGTAGCTGTGCGTTATACACATAAAATGGACGTATTTATTTCAAATGTTAGACAAATTGGAGGTGGTGGTGGTATAGTGGCTGGCAGCAATCGACTTGACTGTCAAAATCACAGTTA
The DNA here is from genome assembly GCA_034700605.1 of Willowsia nigromaculata. Taxonomy (NCBI): domain Eukaryota; kingdom Metazoa; phylum Arthropoda; class Collembola; order Entomobryomorpha; family Entomobryidae; genus Willowsia; species Willowsia nigromaculata. The sequence continues at coordinate 83,612 of JAQIXX010000142.1, read as the reverse complement.
TCATACACCTAATTCATTCTTATTCATGTGATACAACAACATTAAGACTTTTTTGGTTTACCTTGTTTTTTTTCTTCTTTTTGGTCTTGCATATATAAAAGGCAAAGTTTTGCTTACTGACAGCACTCTGCTCGCAGACCGACAGCCGGAAAGTTTTCTCCTGTTTCCGCTAACGGCATTTCCCAGTGTTTTAGTAGCTCACTCTTTTTGCTCTTACATACTACAAATAGAAAAGTTCCTTGGTCACATGTACTCTTATTCACCACTAAATATCTTCAGAGGAAAAGTAGAAAATGTGTCTTGCGGTTGGAAGTTAGGGCCAACGAGAGAAACAAGATAGGATGGTGTATTTTGTTGGTGAACATAAAACTAATACTATCAGGCATTCGCAAAATAAAAAGTCATGTGCGTAGAAAAACAAACCGTTATCGTCATCTTATTGGACTACACCCCCTCAAGTGATCTACTGGAGATATTTTAAATAAATCAGGAGGACAAAGTCAAGGCAGGGGGTCCTGTGACATATTGTTTGCGTATAACGAATAAAATTCTGTGATAGTTTGGAAACGTTTAGAATGCCACGGATTAATGACTGACCACTGCTGTGACTCCCTCGCTATTTACATTTTGCAATATCTCTTGGTAAATTCCATCAATAATCATATATTGCAAATACAAACTTTCTTTTGTGGGAAGGAAGTATTTTCAATATAATTCATTGTGACACACTCCAGGTCGTTTGCGTTTGCAAAGTACAACTTTCACTGCCTAGTGTCAGGAGGAACGCATTCCAATTTAGAAAAGTCTTTGAGACATCAGGAAAAGAATAGAAAATGGTCGATTCCATTTAAAATCTAACTTTTGAAATGGATACGATATTTGCTACATGATTTGACTTGAATGAAACTACTGACTGTAAGCAGAAAACATTCCTGTGTAGGTCACTATGTGGGACAGTGCAAAAAAGCCCATAAAGGTTCGCAGCGTCCTCCAACCAAATGGAATGCGCCATTTTATTGTAAATGAAGAAACTGAGGATACACATAAAAAGTCTTTGTTGCAGCAACGAAGAAATAGCAATAAAATTATACGACCCTCGGTATCCTCAGAAGCTGACACTACATTTGTTGGTCAACAACAATCATCCAATGAGAAACATGGAACTGAAAATAATAGTACTTTACCGGAAAGCCATATCAGAAAAGAACGAGGAAGAAGAAATAGCATTGGAAATTCTTGTTCCTTGTTGCTCTGCTCAAATACAATTGCTGATGTGGACGATCGTTGGGCTTCATTGATACAACCTGAAAACAATGGCAATTTCTTTGGAGTTTCAGGGAGTAAGATATCTAATTCGAAAATGTATAAAGGTCATCATTCTCGACATTTCCATCAACAATTCCCTCATGGAATGAAATCTAACGTGGAAATGACAAGATATCCACACCTGAGAGCGGACGTACTAGACTTTGTTCCCGTGAAGAGTCCTGTGATCAAAAAGCTTATAAGTGGCAGAGTCAACAGCACAGGTCATCATCATGAGGATAATAATATGAGCGATAAAAATCAGAAACTTGGAACTAATCAACGCAATGGGGGAACAACATCTACAACTCTCTGCTCGAGGATAATGACTTGGATTGACTTGGAGGTAAAACGAAACGCTGGCAAGGGAAAGTCCACTTCCGGTTCATTACCCTTTAACTCTGCAGACTTGAGCATAGTTAATGAGCTAATTCTGCCCGGTGATTATGATCATTCCAAGATAAATACTTTGTCGTCGTCTCCACCAACTTCAGAGATTTGCTGTAGCAGTGCATCATCGTCCTCTGGAGAAAGCACGAACACGAGCTCATCATGTATGAGTTCCTCAAGTAGTACTTGTTCCAGCTCAACAGTCTCACTTCCAAAATTAATTCCATGTTGGAGGAAGGAAGGTGCATTGCAGGAAGGAAACAAGACTAAAAAGTCTGTAAGAATTGCAGACGACCTGCCCCGATGGGGCAAAATGAAACGACGCCTTAGAAGGAAAACCGTAAGCCTCAATGAACTATATGAAGACGAGCCGTTTTCGACTTACAGCAATTGCAATGTTAAGACTGATTACAACGGCAGCAGCAATCTAAAAGGCAGAAAGGGATGTTATTCGTCTGCCTCGGATTTGCTGGAAGAAAGAAGCAATTTACGAGCGGAGGGGGGCACATCGTTGGTTGGCTATGAAGAACATGAGGATACAGAGGGAAAGGAGACTGACAGCTTTCTCGTTCGTGATGAAAGGTTGCTCACTTCGGGAAAGCTCATGGTTCACATTTTTCTCCCTCAAACAGAGTAGGTTGGCTTGATTAGTTTGCTTTTCTGCAATTTATTACGTAGCTGGAAATGCAAGCTGATTATAAATAATAGAATATTTTGACCAGTTTCTTTGTCTGTCCATTTGTTAGTATGCATGTTGTTTGTGATGATCATTAATATTGCTACGCTATCGTTAGTGGCAAAAGAAATTTTCAGCTACGTATTTGCATCGCATTTTCTTAAACACACATATGCATTTGAGAAATATGTTCTTATGATTAACAAGCAATTTCCGTTCTTATTCCAGATCAGCAAGCGGTCGTGGTGAGAACTCCGGTAATTTAAGCGGACGATCTGAAGATTCTACGTCTTGAAAAGTTTGCATTAATATATTCACTCTTTAATTCTAAGAAATAGTGGACTGAAAGTGAAAAGGGGAAAGCAAGAACGAAATTCTATGAATCCATTTTATTTTTTGTTCATGTAATGGAGCACATACACATACCACGTATTCGATATTCATGCGCTTGAATAAAAAATCACTGACAAACAGAACGATCTTGTATGTTAACTTATTTATGGTAAAAAGAAAAGAAAATGGGCAGAATCATTTTCTGGAAAAATACCAATTATTAGATCCGACATCCAATCCTAGTGAAACTTACTAACGTGCTACGCACATGTTTTCTTGCATGGGAATAGTATGTGTTTTGTATTAGATTTCTCGAAGAAAAACTTCTACGAGAAGTCTTAGAAAAGCGGAAGGCGAGCCGTCGTAATTAAAGGTAATTTTCTCGTAAGTTTACCTGGTAAATTGGTGAACTCTTGTAATAAAAAAGTTCAGATACTTTTGTCCACTTAATGTATAAAGTTGTAGTAGTACGTAGAAATGGATTTAAGACGAAGTAAAATGCATACCTACTTACACTATTTGATTCACAAGTAATTATCAACCGATACGAAAATAGTTTTGTGTAATATGCTTTCTAAGGGTTAGTCGGGCAACATGGTTTATTTTTATCGAATTTTGGGAGATACCCTACCTATGTTATTTTTGAGGTCTTAAGTCTAGTTTACAGTGAAACTTTCACCGCCCAGAAAAGAGAAAATAGAATCACATATGCCTATTTCCCATCGTCATTTATTTTTACATCTCCGTGTAAGTAATTACCGCTTCATATCATTACAAAGGAACAGTACCCACACCCACACATTACGAACTTTATGTCATCATATTAGTGCTCACAAGAGTCGTACCTAGTGCCTACGTCATCATACTTTTGGCAAAACCAATATTTTCCCCTGCCACACACAACGTTTTGGAAAATAGAAAGTTGTGGTGTACCTGTGAGGTCCTTCCCGGAACGTATAAAATTACAGGATATAAATAAGTATTGCAAACGTTTGCATACACAAACACTCTCCCTCATCCTCTTCTACGCAATTGGATTTTAGGAAGGTAACGTCCAAGGTCCCTATTTCGTCAGGCATGTACATTCATAACATGCTTGATGTCTAGGAATATTTTTGGCATGTGAGTTAATGTAACCGAGTCTTGTGACAGATGTAATATAAACAAAACGCATTAGAGCAATAATAACATTCAGACTTAAACATACATCTACTATAATAAATTATAATTGCGCATTTTTGGACACAGGCACAAGCAATTTTAATCAGAACAAGATGAATCATTGGACTAACCATTTGACTATCAAACTGCAACGGGAAGGCAGTAATCTTTATACATTTTATAGGTTTTGACTATAACCCTTAAGTGCTCTGTATTTCTCATATTTATTTCTTGGCATTTTTGCTTGATCCAGCAACGTTTTCAACAATGCTTTTCACTACCGAAGGCTGAACACTTTGAGCAGTGCTCATAGCCATTGTTAAAGCACTCTTCGCTGTGTCCATCATACTGGGCGAAACATCCAGCCCAGGAATCTTTGGTGTTTTAATTTCAGGAATGGTAAGTTCTTTCTTTGTCGCCTGAAAGTTCTTATCGAGTTTTCCGACAACGTCCTTATACTGCTTTTCCAGCAATGTGTTCACCTTTCCCTTGTTATCTGTGATGGCCTTCAATGTCTCCTTGTACGCACTCTCTGGAAGCATTGGAAACTTCTTGACAATGTCTTCACATTGTTTCTGGAAATCTGTGGCACCTGAATCAAGCGCCTGATTCGCTTTAGCTTGTGTGTCTGCATATATGGTAGCCATTTGGCCTTTCAGGTCAGCATAGTTCTTGTCCATACTCTCCAGTAATTGTGTGTTGGCTTTGAGAAACATGATTTTGTCGATGTTTTAATCGCTTACGAATTCTTTGTCTTTCATGGAATTTCCCCACCAAAAGCAAATACTTAAAGATAATATATACCTTTGGCAGCACCACTAGCAATTCCTGTGTAACCAGACAGGTAAGATCCCTGCATTTCCGTGTAATTTTTAATGGCGGAGCCCAGACTGGAGTTGAATGCAGACGTTATTTCTGTCGAGAGTCCATCTGCTTTCGCCTTGAAATCTTTTGTCATATCCACATATTTTTTAACCATATCATCTTGTTCTGGAGGAGGAGCAGCCATGATGTTTGTATAGTTTGACACACTAAACTTTTAATGGGGAATTCTTAAAAAGTGACTTTAGTGACGGGAAAACAGGCATATGACGAAAATTTGGAATATACAAGGGTGGAATGTGTAGTTAGTTGAAGTCTTAATTTTTGCCAGTGTCTGAAAAATGAAACGGTACATATCGTCATCTTACTAATGTTTCCTTGACGTGACTGGCGTGAGGAAACTACTTTTCAAAAGGAAGCGTACAAAATGGTTATCTAGAACTATTCATCAATCAGAGTAATCAATTTCAATTTACAGGCCTACAGCTTTTTACCTAATCGTAGGTTGTAAACGAGTGTGTAGCTTTTATTAGTGATCTGCAATTTGTAAAGAAAAACGCTGTAACATAAAAGATCTGATGCGTCATGCGGAATGCGGACGAGGAGACAAAGTAGAAACGGTGAATGCTGCTTGTTGCTGCTGGAAAGACTGCACAATGCATTATTACAATTACAAGAAGTACTGTTAGTAGACGTCTATAAAGTGATCTGAAGTTACATAAAAAAACAGGCCTCTGAGGCACCAAAAAATTGAAATGTGTGCTAAGCTTATGGCCTAGTACATTGCTTCCTCCGTCAGATGTCCCAAAAATGCGTAATTCCAGATCACTTAGAGGATTTACTAAAGCTGTAAAGTGCGGAGAGCGGAGCAAAGCATCAAACAAGAAAAAAAATTCAAAGCGGGAGTTCCGGCAAACGAAAACGAGAAGATTGATGATAACTATAAGTACTAGAAGTGTAGAAGTAGATGTGTCAGTTTTGCAAGAACTTGATACTTTATCCATTTCACATCAACAGTTTGAGTTTGAGTCAGTTATTGTCTCTGCAAGATTATATTGAAGAATAGGATATAGAGATCAGTCCTTGATTTTGTTACTCATTTACAAATTAAGATCATGGCATCAGATCCTGACTGGCGTCCCCCATTAGTGGAGGTACAAACGACGTAAGTAAAAGTATCAAGATCAGATATAATGTGCGTTTCTTTCCCGTTGAAGAAGTGAGCCTATTTTTGTTTTTTGTCTTTAGTATGGGTGATATCACTGTTGAACTGTACTGGGATCACGCTCCAAAAACATGTCGCAATTTTGCTGAGTTGGCACGCAGAGGATACTACAATGATACAAAGTTTCACAGAATCATTCCTGACTTTATGATTCAGGTGAGGACTAATCCATCGTGAGAATCGACCGACGATAACTTTGAGTGACTCAATTAACCAGGAATGATAATTTTATATTTTAGGGAGGAGATCCAACCGGTACTGGCCGTGGTGGAGCGTCAATCTATGGGAAATTTTTCGATGATGAGATTCATCCAGACCTTAGACATACCGGAGCAGGCATTTTGTCGATGGCCAACGCAGGTTTGTTCCTAGTATTCAATTCCAAGATGCTAGATTGTCCAGATCTATTTTTATTCACGACGCCCAGCAATGATTCACGGAACTCATATAAAATTTCTGTTTTGAACTATAGGACCTAACACAAATGGATCTCAATTTTTTATATCCCTCGCTCCTACACAATGGCTTGATAAGCACCACGCTATTTTCGGAAGAGTCAAGCACGGCATGCATGTCGTGAAGCGTATTGGAGCAGTGGAAACGGACAGCAGTGATCGACCAGTAGACGATGTTAAAATTACTAACTGTAATATCCTGTAGAATGATAAATGTTCCAGTTCTTCTCGACTTCACAAAATTATTGTGTCTCATCGCAGGCTCTAAGAATATGCAATTTCCTTTTTACACTTTTACAAACAAAATAATATAATTTTCATGAATCAGCCAGAAAACTTGTTTATATTTTATTATAGAATTGATATAATTGAGTAAATAAATTGTTATAAGTAATAATTAATTATAGCGATTAGCAAACCGTTAAAACTACGATTATTGTACTTTTTAGCACATGGTACATGCAGATTTTTTAAGACAGAAATTTCCTTGAACGAAATGAACCCATTAATATTAATATTTTATATCCGTTTTTCTTTAATTTATTAATTATTATGCTAGGCTAGAGTATTGAAAATGCAGAAACTAGACCTTTCTTTTCATAAAAAAATATTTACAATAAAACCTTACATCATTTTGCGTTTACCGACACATTCAGGTTCTTTGTATTTTACAATAGTACGACATACAATGCTTCCACTAGATTTAGGGTAGAACGGATACCGAAATATCCATAACTTTCGAAAGGTCATTGAATATACTAATTACTAAATGCACACCATACAATCATAAATTTAATGTCATGCTACATTCTCGTAATTATTAGAAAAACTCAGTATTATCATGATGACTCAGTACTTAAACGAACGCGAGGTAAGGCAACATAAGATCTTTGATTAACAATGTCCATCCAGCCTATTGGTCCATATTCGCAGTCTGCACATGTCAAATACTTCATATTACCCACGACGTGAGAAACACCGACGTTTTCGAATGTGAACATGTTATCTACCAAGAACCATTCCGTGATAGTGTCAGTTTCTACTTCTGGTGCATTCTTCTTCTGAGCCATCTTCGGCAGTTGCTGTTTAAAATTGAAACAATAAACATTAAATTAGACATCAATTGCCAGTTGTTTCATTATCCAAAACAGTTTTTTATTCTAAATCAAAAATTGCATATATATCTCTACACTTACCTTCTCTTCTTTCACGTAGTCCCCGTTTAGACGACAAAGAATTTTTGACGGGCATCGAGTGCACAACAATGCAAATTTATTCTTCCCATCTTGTACATGGTCTACGCTTTCACCGGAAACGACCAACTCATCTGCGACTGTAGACATGCTTTGAAGTATTAACTTTTGTGCATGTAATTGACGCACGGCTGTATTGTATATAATAAACTGTTTGTCGCCTTTCAGTGGGAGAGACGGGAAGATCGGATTGCTGAGTGATTTATGGAAATATGAACATTAGAACACAAGCCTGGCAGCTCGACGACGAGATGATCTCGTCGAGATCAATCATAAAATTCAAACAAACTATTTTTTTCTTCACCGTCAACTGCTGATTGCTGACTGTCATATGTTGTTGTTTGTAAACAAGGCCAAACAATTTTGAACTGATCATAAACATAAACAGGCAACAAGTATCAAGTTAAATCTGATGTCCGATAAAATAAATTTACCTCAGTGAAGTATTTTTAATCTTTTGGTGTTGTTCTATCGAGTTTGAGTAAATAAAATAAAATCACTCATTCAAATATATTAGTTTAATTAAACCCATCGCCTTATGTCAGTTCAGTTGTGTGCAGCACATCTGTTTCTTTTGTCTCCAGTCCAGTCTTTGTTTGCCCCATCATCCACAACAACAGGCTTTTGAGATGAGGCTTTCCTTTCTCTTTTCGCCTTTTCGCTTTCCTCATCGTGTCATGACTCATGACATGTTTTTGACTTTCACCCAGCATCGCAGGATATAATCATAATCATGATAGTAGCTGGTTGATTAGCCATGTTGTTAACTCTTCGTTTTTATGATAGTGCTAGATTTGATACTAACAATCAAATTGCACTGACTCGCAGGAAGTCATCCATAAAAACATTAATTCATTAAAAAATATGCTTTAAATGATGAAAGAATGGTGACATCTGAATGGTCAAACTCTTCAATACTAGAATAAAAGGATCAAGTCTTGATCAAGAGACGTTAATTTTGAAGGTGTTTAAATTTGAAAAAAAGGCAACTTTATTGCGCACTCTTTAGAAGAATTTACGGGAAAAAATTACATAATATGTTAATTGGTTTCGAAAAAAATCTTACTCCAAGTACATGCATACATATTGGGATCTAAAACTAATGAATCACGATATAACAATGACATCTAATTACATAATAATATTTCAAACCAGGATAATTCATGATGGCCACCTTCTACCTACTTTTTTAACATTATATAGATAACCAAAATAGCAATTTTAAGCCTAACCATACATATCTTAGGAAATATGCATCATGACGTGATAGTAGTAGTGGCAAACCGTTGAAGTACAAAATGTAGATAATGCTGTACAAGTAAGATATTTCACAAACTTAAACTACACTTAAGCATTATGTCTTCTTTCCCAGCGCTTTCCCGACTTCATCAGATTTAGCAGTTTTAACAGCCTCTTTGGCTTTTCGTTCCTCTTCACGTTTAGCAGCAGCCTCTTCTCTTTGTTTTCTAATTATTGCCAATCTGTGAAATCGAAACAAAAGTAAAAATAAATGCTAATGCTACGAATTCAAGAATTGTGCGATATATAAACACAGTCAAGGACAAAACTAACCGTGCTAAATCTGCTCTAGCTTGCTCCGTCTTTCCTTCGGCATGTAACTTTTGATAATGAGCCTTGGCACGCTGGCGTTCAAGTTCCTCTCTCTCCCTCCTGGACAGCTCAGGCTTTACCTCTTCCGTAGTAGGTTCAACCATACCTAATTTCGATATTTTTTTCTCTTTCTTTACTACACGGTTAGGATTTTCTATTTCAATAAGTCCTTCAACGCCCTTTGCTTTGCCCTTTGCATCATCTGAGTCTTCATCAGAACTTTCATCGGACCCCTTCCCACCAGCTGCCCCCTCTTCTCCTTCTTCCTCCTCCTCTTCTGATTCCTCGTCGTCTTCCTTATTCTTGTTCTGAAAATGGAATTCATCAGATAAATATCAAATCAACAAGACAAAATTGCTATAAATACTTTCAAATCACTAATTACCCTCCATTTTTTGTTCTCCAACTTCTTCCTTTCTTGCTCCAATTCCTCAGGGCTTGTGAAATGGCGTGCCCTTCCTTTATGGTTTACGTATTTGCCTGCATATTAGTAAAAACCATTTCTTCGTTTAGTAGTACAGTAATAATGCTTATGGACGACAACTATAAGCTCTAATGTAACGTGTTTGACCTAAGGGCCCGATTTCGAACATACCTCGTGGCATTGTAGAATGCGATATATATACACGAAATTGAAAACTTGATTAATCTTGTGTAAGGGACTGCGTTCACGATCGTCGATCCTTGCAGGGAATCGGTGGTATTCAAGACTAGCGTTAGTCACGGGCAGGAAAGGCACCTAAAACCGTTGACCTGTAATAAAAATTGAATTTTTAATTCCATCCTGAACTCACAGGTAAATCACACAATAAAGAATTAAATAGATAATTAATGTAACTGACAGTACGTCACATTATTTCACACATTACCACTATTAACTAATGACTAAGCTAATTTTAAAAATTACGCATAATTTATTTCAATGTGCTTTTAACCCTCGAATTTACAAACAAGCTACCAAAATTGGATAACTTTATCGAACTTACGATGACAAAGCACAACGCAGAAAACAGATGTTTTCACAGGTTACCAGACGGAGTTCAATCAGTACGTCGTTTCCGAACCTTTTTCCACAAAAAGATTACTACAATGAACTGGATCCCTCTTTTTGTTCCCCTTTGTTCGAAATACACGGATAAATTAAATTTTATAGACGCAGCGCAGCACTACTGATGTGAAGCGAAGCGTAGACGGAAATCAAGAATCCAAAACAAAACATGTAGCTCATTCATACATCTCAATTGAATGAATTGCCATTTACGAGGAATTGCGCAGGAATTTACTACACATTTTACATACAAACAGACAATAGAAGAACATCAGGCAGGGAAAGGGAAAACAAAAACATGATCTTTTTTCAGCAGTTCATGATTTCATGCAGCAGAAAGTTGAATTTCCCGCTAGTCATAGCAAACAATCTGTCCAACCAGATAAATTGGTTGTTTGCTTCCATTTCATTTTGACAATTTCGGCTTGGGGTGATTTGAGAAGGAGTGTTTTTGAATGAATGGAGAAACTGTGCCATTGAATTTGAGGTTAAAATCTAAATTTGAGCTCGGGATTAAATGATTTGCTGCTGGTGTAGTTAAATTATTAATTAACTTGACGCTTTGTATCCGAAAAAGCTTGTTTTGAGGCTTTAACGGGCTTTAAGAAGTGGTAATAAGGACACGTTTGTGGAGGTGAACTTACGGTAATACTTCTGTTTGAACAAAAAATTATCGTTTTGTTCATACACAAATTTTAACAAGATTTTGTGTTTTTTGATATTCGTTAATTTAAAGTTTTAGTTAATTAAAGAACGGAAATAAATGACGAGGCGTGTGATTGTGTTCACTGGTATTCTATGTTTATGCGCAATGGAATTTATCTGTGTCACATACATGACTCTGTGCGTTCTTAAAAACGGATATTTACCAAGCTCACTTTTAAGTGTGATACCTTGAAGCATAGTTTGTCAATTTGTCGGTGCTTCAAAGTTTTGAATTTTCAAATATAATATTTTTAGTTATCAGTCAATTGGTGTATTTAGTCCATTTCCTTCCATACCCATTTATCGTTAAAAAACAAGTATCAAATCTGTTGGCATTTCCTGTTGGTTAGTGGAAACGCTTTTGCTTTCCTGTTGGAAGCGCAGATACGTTAGTGTTATCGACTTTATATTGTTTTCCTTTTTACTAAATAGAAGGTATGATTTCCTGTTTAATTATTTGTAATGTTACATGAAATAAATTCAATATCAATGCTTGCTAATTAATGCTGATTATGTATCGGCTTTTGACAACTAAGCTCTAAACTTAAACGTACAGTAATAGTCATTATTTTTTTTTAAATTTTCATATAGATCCAACAGACAGTATTGCATAATGAGTTCAGGATTTATTACCGAGTCAGAAATAGAGGCGAAAAAAGTACTGCGCCAGGCTGAGTGGGATAAAGTCAGGAAACCAGAAGATCCAGTTGGTAATTGGAACAAAAAATATGGAATATAAAGAAATGAGGATGTGGTTCAAATATATGTTAACTTTTTGGAGAAAATTAGAAATAAAGTTGATTTAAAAAAAATTGTCAACAGAGGCACCAGAAGAGCCAGCGCCGGACAACAGATCACTGTTTGATAGGCTGCAAGAGCAAAAAAATAAAAAGCAAGAAGAATATGAAGAGGCTCATAAACTCAGTAAGTTGAATGACATGTAGAAATTTGGATTTTTCGTATGTTAATACATTGTTACATATTTAGCGTGCCTAAAAATGATAGTGAGATTCGTGGTGATTATGTTAATATTATTTGGAACTATTTTGTTTTAACAGAAAATCTAGTGAAAGGGTTAGATGACGATGAAGCAGACTTTTTAGAGTATGTTGACAAAACCAAAATGGATCTCGAGCGCCAGAAGAGACTTGAGGAAATGAAAGAATTGAACGAATTTCGAAGCAAAATGGCCGAATTTCGTGAGCAGGAGCTAAACAAACACATCCAGAAGGAATTGGGGCTAATAAAAAGCGATAAGAAATCCTCAAAACCATACGAAGAGCTTCCATCAATAGGAACACTTAAAACTACTCAGAGTAAATTATTGGCAGGAATTGTAAAACGAAAGTCCCCCGGTTCCGCTAATGCAAGTGCTGAAGAGAGTTCCTCCAAAAAACCTCGAACTGCCGGTACGTACATTTCCATCTAATTATAATATCCGAATAGTCCGAATAGTATAGTTTGGGTATAACGAATTTTAAGGAGAAACATATTTGACTTGTTCTTCAGATAACGAGCAACAAAAAGGGTGTGTCATTACAAAGTCGACGGTGGTCACCAGTACAAGTGAGAGCGCAGTAGACTCAGATTATTTAGTGCAAAGTGTACCTTATAAAGGCAGTCTCGTATGTATAGGGGTTCTTCCTGGTCTGGCCTCCTACAGTGATTCCAGCAATTCTGATTCGGATTCAGACTCAGAGCGTGGTGATAGCGTCCCGAGGGATCTCTGTGGTCGACAAATTTTACCGGATGAGGGAGAGGATTCGGACGCCAAAAAGAAGAAGTAAATCATTAGTGGATGTGATATTTGCTTGCCCTCAATTTAGCATAAGAGTTGTAGTTTGCGACTGCATATTATTCAGTCTAGAAAATGTTAACGTAAACCCATACACAGCATTCGTCCCAACGCATTTCGCATGTTTCAAAAAGATGTTTTGTATCAAAATTAAATTCAATAAAATAAACCACTAGACGAGCAAAGTTCATAGTAAGAATTTGTGTATATTCTGTACATTTATTACATGCATCGCAACATTTCAAGTTTAAGGATCATGTGTCACTTGCAGGCGTCTGATTTATAAGCCCATTGAAGTCTTGAGCCTGTACTGTACACACTTCATGTCTGCGGAAATAGTTATGTTAGAACTAGAACAAAATCTTTACCATAATAATATAATTTTTTAATGTAGGTGACTAACATCGAACATTTTTACCGTACATTTACATATTATTACCATCTCTAAGAAAAATCGCATTTCACATTTTCCTCTAGATATTTCTAGTTCAAGAGGAATAACTATAAACAATAGCTCGTAAGAAAACCTAATGATGTTGATCTGGGTCTGGTTTGCCATATCGCCTTTCCCACATATCCACATACTCTTTCTTCCGTTGTTCTCGACGTGCAAAATATTCCGGATATGCAGCTTTCTCTACAGGATGCCAGTAGTCCAAAACCCAATCCGGGGGGATAGTTTCTCTTTGGTAAGCCGTACCACCAGGAGATAATGGAACTACAAACAATGAAAAACATATACCAATTTAACATTTTGGTAAACTTTTCTATTGCTATTGCATTTCTCAACATTTACATGTTCAATATTTTATAAGCTTACATTTCAAAGGCTGCCAATGTTGGGCTTGGAATAATTCCTCTTCGCCTGCTTGCAACATTTCTTTGGCCTTACGCATATCAAGTATGTTACGATTTTCGTCGAATCGAGCACGGAGCAATACCGCATTATATCGATAGACATGTCTGCAATTAAAAGGTAATAAACCATAAGCAAGTTCCTAAATCTAATCACAAAGCAACATAATTAAATCATTCCTTACCGATGATGCGGAAAAGCCTCCATATTGCGCAATGCTCTCTTGTACAAACTGCATACTTTGCGCACGTGTGGCACCAGTTCCGTTTGTAAATATGACATGATGGTCGTTAGCGTTTATGTAATCGCAATTAAACGACTAACTCTAGATAAGATGGAGCTAATAATCCAATATCCACAGGGTCGAGAGTCGAGACCCGGGATGTGCTTCCTGCTCTTCTCACTCACACTTTATACCAAAATTTTTCACCTTTAGTTGCTTTAGGGTTAAATCAATCGTAATCCTATAATTACTGACTGGCTGACTGGAATTAAAATTTAGAATTCTTCAACTTCACCGTCGTATTTAACTCATTTGTTATTGTTTTCGTGCATGTAGAATCCATCCACATCAACAAAAGCTTGTGCTATTTATTATGGAATCCAAGCATCTTGAAACTTCCCTGTACTCCGATACACAGCTGTCTTGTGAGATGATCACAGCTGAACATGTGAGCATTGTTTTCCTGTTTGAACCAAACAAACCGAAACAACAGTCAAAAAGACTATGTTCATCAAACATTCATGCATTTTGCATGCATGTGCACCAGTTGATCTAGCCGTCATTGTCATTATTGTCAAACCATTAAAACAATTGACTTCAAGTTTACGTGTGTAATTAAAGTTGTGATAAGTTGACTAACAATTTACTGGGGCGCGTATGGAATGCCATGCAAAATGGATGGGAGAAACGCTGAAAATTGTGCAAAGAGAGAGGTTAACTTATTCCAGCAAATGGAAACGGAACGGGCAAGAATTCCTCATATGACGAGAGACGACTATTTGCCAGTTTTCATTGTAAAGTGTTTGCGAGAAAAATTAGCTCCTGCAGATGAAGATACCAATGACATGATAGGGAATCGGGGTAAAAGGTTGTTCAATCCTTTCGCTAAATCTACGGAGGATTCCATGTGGACTGACGACACAATATTGGAAGAGAATCTGGATTTTGAGGGGCATTTTCTGCTGTCAAAGGAGAATCTAAATTATGTGGGGAAAATCTTGAAATTTACCAAGAGTGCGGTGGAATGCTTAAAGGTCAATAAGAACAGGATTGGACGACACTTCACAGACGATGTAAGGAGGAATTGGAGTATGGATGAGATAATTGTTTGTATTATTTTTTATATCTTAAAATATGAAAGTTAAATTTAATAATTTTTCTCTGTAGTTTGAATATCCTTGCTTGGAGTTGCTCTACCTCATGGACTCATTTTACAACATAATGCCTCTCAGCAGCTATTTATTTTGGTAAGTTTACCTTTACCTTATAAATTTACCCTTAATGGAGATTCGTGTATTTTTTGGAACTTTTTCTTCCTTATTTTTAACTTTTGCAGGCTTAAGGAACCATCGCAAATCAATTATTTTAAGCAACAGTTTTTATCCTTCTGTTTTTCTCCCGTTGCTTTTTCGGAAGATAATCGTGAGAGGTCGAATCGTATTTTGCAGAAATTTTTGCAGTGCATAATTTTGAGCCATTATTGCAACCCATGTTCCAAGCCGAACCTGCAGAAATTAAAAGACAACACTGGAGAGATTATCAGAATGATTACGGCTAAATTAATTTCCAAGGATAGCACGCAAGTCAGCTATTCAAACCACAAGACAGTAATAGCTACTCTAAAAGACGGTAATTTTTTAAACAAAATACTTTAATGAAAGAGCGATTGCAAGTTTGTGGTAAATTATCTTTATCTCATGAATTTTCAATGGAATTTTTCAGTTGACATCCCAAAGAGCGTCAGAACGAGGTACATAGCTGAGCAAATTAATATCATATTACGGTCTGGAAGCAAACCCTTCCATGCTGAATTGAAAGTTTTACAGTGTCAGGAGCAATATGCGGATCCAACCGTATTACTAAATTCCGAGGCGCTTACACTTACAATATCACACGTAAATATTTACACGCATGAATGATTTATAAAATTTTTGTCAAATCTCAATCAATTTTTCGCACCATTAATAGAATTTCATTGTTTCTAGATGATCTCCGCACTGAGTTCAAACGAGATTTTTGAAATAATTTCTTCAACGTTGGCAACTTCAGATTTCAATTGGGAAATTTTACTATTTTTTATTACTGTTTGGGTTCGGGACAAACAAAATAGTGCAAACTCTTTGCTGAAGGACTTGTGTAAATCGTATATTCAAAACGGTTTAGCAACCAGTACTGAAAGCGATGTAACGAAAGGCTTTATCATTGCTCGTCATTGTTCCGTCGTAGCTTCTGAAATTTTCTTACGATATGAGAAATGGTTTGCAAATATGTTTAATAGTGAAGCGTACTCTGTGGCTAAAGAGTCTGAGAGATTTAGATTCTTAATTGAAACGTTAACAAAGTGGATACCGGTGGAGCCAAGTTGTTTTCTTCTTGTCCATGCAACCTACTGGCCTTTTGTACCAAAGGGTTGTCGAGAGGTGTGGAGTGACTACGTGGCAATAGCGAAAGCACGAATATCTGAGGTTAAGGAAGTTGAGGAGGCGATGGAATTCGAACCCAATCTTAATGATCCGGTATTATTATTTAAATATTGATTCAGCTTGTCAAAACTTTATCTTTCTAGTGAAAAACACCTCAACCATAGAATTGTGTATCATTATTGACAGGTTTATTTCCTTGTGTTTATTAGATTCAACATGAGGTTGAAATGGCTGTTAAAAAGTTTGAATCAACCGGAAGCTTGCCCTCATCTGTCATCAAAATGTCAATATTTAGTAGAGAGCATTACTTGACTAACTTCCTTCCGGTTCTTCTTCGAAAGCCGTAAGTGATTTATAAAATATATTTTTAAACGAGAATTAAGAATAGTACCAACTCAAAATTACGTCGGGATTTTAATTTGTGACATACAGCTATGTGGAGACTTCTATAAGCTGTTTTTTCTTAAGTTTAAGTATGTTTTATGCTGATTTTATTATTGCTATGTTTTATATTCGAATTTCTAGAACAAATGTGGCTCTGACTGATTCTAGACTGAGATTTATTGAAGTCCTCAATCAAAGCAAGAAGATTCCAGAGAAAATGTACCAGGCTTACAAATCGGGTGCATCGTAATGATTTTATATAAACCATTGGAATACTCAATAAATATCTTAATCTTAATAATAATAAGTCAATCCGGCATTGTTTGTAAAGCGTATTCATATGTCATTTCAAACTTTCCTTTAATTAAGTGTCAAATGTAAATACACTAAGCATAAATAGCTGTACTCCTAAACAATTGTTTTTCGATACAAGTTGCGTCATCGTTAAGTTGTGGATTTGCAGATAACTCATTTTAAAATGGTTGGTTAACTTACTAGGAAATATGCAATGTGTATATATGTTAATAAGTTCATGTCTAGAATTAATTAATGTTTCTTTTAGGTACAAGTTAAACTCGTCTTATAGTTAAATCTGCATATTATTAATGCAGATGCAGAATTTATAATATGTATTCGGGTTTAGCTTTGCGAATGAACTCATCAAAGTTCCTGCTATTAACGCTAGTCATTGAACTGTTGTTTTTGGTTAAATTAATTTAAAAAACTAAAATTCAAATTAGTTTATTAATTCCATCTTTATTGCTATCCAATTCTGCTAACAAACACGATGTCGCATAATGTGCGAAGAAATTTAAGGGTGTTTGTCTTATTCTTGTCATCTCAATTAGTCACGTAGCCAATTAATGGAAACGTTTGTATGAATACATGAATCTTTCCACTCCGTATAAACAAGTAAACAAGCGGTCAATGCCAAAAATTCCATGATTCGACAATGATGACGAAATTAAAATTATTTTGTCTAGTACATTACCGTTGATTACTGACAATACAGACAAACATAATTTGTCCCGTCATTTGACTTTTTCTTGCCGTTAGTGCCTAAAATGTGGTTTTCAACTTTCTGTTTTCAAAAAAGAACTGAAATTATTTCTTAAGTTTTCAAAGTTTTGATTTGGTGGAGTTAAAAGATTACCACTGCCTATATTTTCGAAGTGACTCGCTGTGAATTTGCTCCAGACTCTGGAGTCCAGAGTACAACTAAACTATTGTGTCATTGTGTGCCTAGTCATCATGGTAAGCCTAAATAGTTTTCCTTATTAATAACGCAAGACTTTTTCTCCTATCTTTTGTTCATTGTATGAACTCAAAACTTACGAATAGTGTAGATACAAAATTAGCGAAAGAAGAAAAAAACTGGATTTATTGAAATATTTAAAACGTTACAGATTGCATTTAAGATCACATTTTATTTGCATTATGAGGAATACACTTGGGGTTATGGGATAAAGGTTTCAAAATGCATTAAAGTGTCCCTTTTTGCATAGCAAATCAATAACCTCACTGACTTTTTGTTTAGCGTCTTTTTAATTATATGGTTTAAGCGTTGGTATTAACGTAGATTTGTTGCATTGTGAACTGCACAATACAAACAGTTGTACGAGGATTAGGTGGAGGGAACAGAGTACCTAGTAAAGTGCTTTCCAAAATAGGTTTTGCAGAATTTTGTTTCGTGTAGCACAAATTTACAAAATATCAAGTATTTCATACTTCATACTTCTCTATTACATTGTAGTTAATCAAAATTAGGACGGGATAAGTATAGATTGAAAACAATTATGATTGACAACTATGACATAATTTTGTATTATCAACATAGACTTGTATTATATATTATAAGGTATTATTATGTACACGATTTAAATAGGTATATGGCAGGCACAAGTAAAAGACTTGACAGTATAATTTAAAAGTAAAATGCATGTAACGTGTACGCAAAACAGATTATTCATACAATTAAGGTCGAATAGAATTTTTCTAGTAAAGCGCGTAACACATTTTATTCAAGGAAAATCAAACTACTGACTGGAATACTAATTATGGCTCTGTTAGGAATAATCTGGCATCATCCAGGCTTTGAAGAGTCGATTGGATTATTTTTTCTATCTAAATCAGTATCGTCACACTTGTCTTGTGCAGTCTTGCCTTCCGCCGAATCTCTTTCCTGTGTAAATGAATTTTCATCTGCCAGAAAGGATTCCAAATCTACGTCATCTTCCAACACGATTTCTTCCAAGCTAGGCGTTGACTTGTCAGTTCCTGATGTTTTTGACCCTGAAATTCATTTAATCTTATTAGTTTTCACACAAAAATACAAATGAGACATACGGAAAACGGAATCATCAAAGCCAATATACTGAATGGTCTTTAGAATCAGATTATGCATGAAAATTTTTATCGTGCATTTATTTTGCTGTGCTTAATGCAAGGTCGACTCTGTACTGGGGCATTGTGCGACTCAACTTCAGAGTAAGTTAAGAAGCACCCAAAGTCCTGCTGTTATGTTACTTGATTTAATACTCCTACAGAACAATTACTCAACAAAAACTTAATACCATTTTCTAACATTTGTATGAGCAAACATACTTGGAAGTGCACCGTCTGATTTGAACCTCTGGATGTCTTCCTCGAAAGCCTCTTGGAAAACAGCTTGTCTTTCCTTTAACTTAGAATCTCTCTGGTTTTCGTATTCTGCAATTTTTCTCAGATGTTCTTCTGTCAATCGTTCTGAAAGGACACACCAGTCAGAACATGTAATTAGATTAAATTTTAATATGATTTTAAATTAGTAAGATTCAAAAGGTAAATTTGTAAGCCAGACAAATTGCTCATTATTTTTCTTCCAATTAACATAAATCTGCTTCTTACCTTTGAGATCCTGCAACTCAGAAGCCCTTTTCTCTTGATACAACGCCAACTGAAATCTATGGTCTAATTGCTTTTCCCGGAGCTCTTGCGTTTCTACCATATCCTCTAGCATAAGTAAAGCTGCTTCTGTTTCTTCAAAGGCACATTGTACATTTACTGAAAATTCATTTGAATTATGCAATTAAAGTTCATGGATTCATTTAGTACACAATATAATAAGTAATTTGTTAGAAGAAGGAGATTTTTTGTTCTATGTCAGCAGTGTCGGCAACTTTTTTACTCTGGTGTGGTAACAATTAGTATGCTCATTGTAGTTTTTCCCACTGTTACCTACAGTGTATTTGTAATGAATAATGACACATCAGTGCATTCATTTAATTCATTTTGTTGTCCTTTATATAATGAACTCTGTTTGATGTTCATGCAACGATGACCATGGCCAAGTTCAGTTAACTCATTTGAAGAATTAACTTACATAGCCGTAATCTTTATGTAAGCAAAGCAACTTCAGACATTCCAAATTATTTACAAGTGCATGATAAATATGAAATAACAAATAACATATCAACGATTCGACGAACATCCTATTGAAATCATAATATGTATACATCTATTATCATGGCATTATTTTCTCTATATTTTTGAGGATATGACTGAAGTAGAATTTGAGGAGAGAGTGAAACAAATGCAAATCTAAAAACGTTATTCCATTCATTCATTAAAAACAGATTGAGATTGAGAGGGAAAGGAAAGACAACATATCAGGAATTCGGGAATAGGAAAGTCCAACGAGATTTTACCTATACGTCAGAGTAAAACTTTTCAATGTACGTGAGCTGTATGCATGAAACGTGACTGCGATCTATTTTCTTACTTTCTCCATTCTCCTTCTTTGCAATTCACCGTTTACGTATTTATGTAGTTCCATAGCCCTCTTACAATACAATCAACCGTATACCCCGCAATGACTTAAAAATATTAGGCAACCTGGCTGGACCAAAAGGACTATTACATCAAAATGTCCGTATGCTTGTGCGGGTTAAAAAAGAATGAAATTATGCATCTAATGTCAAATTTGTGGGCCATCAAAGCCATAAACGAATGTTATATTTATCATTATTCGCTGCATACCTAGGGCTTTCTACAGTCTTTTAAGTATTGATGTCAACTTGGCCTTTATTCTCATATAAGGGTAGTTTTCAATTTCAACATCTCTATTACATACCACTTTGTCACGCAGCAAGCAAATATTTCTTGACTGCTTCGCCTTAGATCTTCAGATCTGTCAATTCTTCAGTGTTACGTCAAGTTAACAAAGGAATGGGAAGATCTAGAAGAAGTCCATTACGTATGCTATGAGCCAGCTACTGCTCTAAAGAATTAATGGAGGAGCAGAACAATGAATCTATAAAAACCAATTTAGTACAAAGCTGACTCCTAACTTGAAGGCTACTTCCTATAAGACACTGTATAGTCCATTTCCACAAATAAAAAATATCTGAGCAATCAGCGGCATGAAGCAGGACAATCATCGAATGAACAATGATTGCACAAGAAGGTCTTATTCTGTAATACACGATGTCATGAAATATACTTACTTCCCTTACTTCCAAAACACTTTGCAGTCTGATGTGAAAACAAGTTACATTCGTGGAACACATTACTGTTGAAATGAAAAATGACACAACTATAAACTGTTTTTTCATTGGTTAGTGACCATTTGCTCGCTAGTCGACGTCTTTTCTAATTGAGACTTACTAAAACACTGCAAAGATACCTTCTATAGAAGATTTATGCGAAATGCAAAAATATGCATGCATGGTCCCAACGCTTTGAAATCCCTACCTTTAGATTTGATCATTTAATTTATCGTTGGCATTGTCCTAATTAACCTAATTAAATGTCAGGAATTTTTTACTCACGGACTGAATCACAGATTTCTTGCACTCCATGCACCAACTGGGGAATCACAGCAAGTGATGTGGACAATTTTCCCATGGTCGTCCATTGTTTTTCATAGTTTTCGTGAAGGCTTTGAATGATTTCATCTACTTCCTGTAAAATAATTACAAAGTTCGCTTTGTGGTTTCAGGTCATTTTATGAAAATTCAAATTGTTCGCGTTAGCGTGAAACTTTCTCTCGCACAGGGTGTGGGCCCTCCGCCGAACCCCTGCTCACACGTTCAGTGTTGCTTGCCAGTAAAGAATTTACTATACTGCTTATTACTCTACTTACTAGGTATGTTATTATAGGAGGATTTATAAATTTTAATGAGCAGCCATTGCAGTAAAAGTAAATAGTTTGATGGATTAAAACTTACTGAAGCACATAAAGCTGTAATTTCAGTCTTTGCATGGATTTCGCTCCAGTAGCTTTGGTATCTTTCCAGGAGTTCCACCCCAGCATCATAATTACACACATCCTTCTCGGGTTTTCGTCGAAAGTTATTGTCACGGTTTGAGTGACGGTCTAGCTTAAGGTTACGGAGACTGAAAGATAAAACGCAAAACGGCAAAACGCATCATTATACATTTATCATACAACGAATGCTAGAGGGCTAGAGATGAACAACAACCTAAAATCACAGGTTGGTTGCCTTTTCCTAGAGAGCAGTAATTAGACACAAGACGACGCAATCATCATAATTTGTATGCATTTAAAGTTTGCTCGAAGCATAGGTGCCCAATTATATTTAAAAAGCTGCTGTATTCCAAGTGCTGAGCAGATGGTTAGTTTAAATCAGAGGTATAAGAAGATTCTCAACGTAAGTAATGATTTCCAAGAATATAACATTTTGCTAATTGCGCTTGTTCCCGCTATGTAACACAAAATGCGAAAGAAGCAGAGAGTAACAAGGTGAAAGATTGAAGGTTTTGCTTGAACTAATTGTAAGATTTCTAATTGCTTTACATACATAATTCGACTTCGTGAATGCATCTTACATTTGCATAATTGTTACATATTGTTCTAGTTTTCACTACGAAAACGTGGCTATAAATTGAATGAATACTCGGTTTCCAAAATCTGACTACCTAAAAGCCTATTGATCTGTGCACTGACATAATAAGTGGTATATAATCAGAGGATGAAGACAAAAAATTAGATGTAATTAGAAAATATTTTGCATTTTCCCTTTTTTTTAAATCCATGTCGAATATAAATGTAGAAATGGAGAAGGTAGAGTACACACCTTTTTTCGTATTATATGATAGTAGACAAAAATTTACAAAATAGCTGTATTCTTTACCTGGAGGTAATTTCTTCCTGTACATTTTGAAATTTTTCCCTCAGGCTGGCAAACATCTCATGTAAAAAATGTTTCTGGGAAGGCAAGATAAGAAAAGGAAATTAAGTTTTTATACGTTCTAGATCCATGAATACCTATGTGCATATGCATACGAAAAACAAAACATTTAATATTAAACAATACTAGACTTTGTACAAATAAGCTAGTATGCAGCAATTTAAATGCTTGTATTATAATGCTCTCAGGAGTGTGTGTTGTACTAATCATGAGATCATTTCAATAGTTTTCATATAAAACATTTTATAGTATGAATACGGTTTGTACCAAATGACATCAATCACTCCTAAAGTATTGCTCTAAATGAAACGTTTGTGATTGTATATTTTGGTTCACAATTACAAAGTCAAGTTATGTCAAAGTAATTGATTGGATTAAGTAGGTTCAACCTTTTCAAACTGAAAAGTAATCGAAATATCGAAAATGATGGACGAGTTCGTGATTCATTATTGGAGCACATGCATGAATGAATGCATAGACTACCGTGTTATTCTCAAATAAATAAATAAATTTCAGAAAACATCAAAAACTAATTAATACAACAACCGATTGCCGGCGTAAGTTTTACAAAAGGTAATGTAAGAAAAGGCAATTGTACACAATAATTACTTTATTTAAAGTTATTTAACGAAGCTCATCTGAACTGAAGTTTAGATCAGATTCTGAACTGCTTTCCATCATTTGGGTGACGATGAATATCATTTAATTAACCTAGCCTCCTTTAAAGAGTATGTATAACAAACTAATAAATACTACAATAAACTCACATAATAACTCTTCCTTTTTGTTTTAAATATACATTGAAAGCTAGTGTTCACTATCAATTGTGCGTACTTGATTTACGTATGCATATAGTGGAATGCACTGAATGCTGTCTAAAAGTTTTGATGCGCTCATTAAACAAGACATGGTAAAATTAATGGCTTTTTTTCTTACCTTGTGCTTGATGAGCAATTATTACGTTCAAAGGTTGGGACCACTGCACTGATAAATAATGCTCTCACCGGTTAAGATTTAATCTACGATTTGAAGCAACAAACTGTTTCAGCAGTACATACATTTCATAGTCAATACTTTTGCAAATTCTGTCACTCTCAACTTCTGTGCTTCATGTTTCACACGTTTAATTAGCAGTTAGTGGCCAGAGTTGATAAATCTTAGACAAACACCGACAAGACGCTGGATTTTAATTTTCCACAAAAAATTAGTGCAGAACAGCCTTAAAATTATAGACGTTTCATTAATTTTCCGCAAAGCTAATAATTACAGTAATGTAAATACATTAATTGCTTCAGTAAAAATAATGTCTTTACTTGCTTTACAAAGTATTTTATGTAACAACACAATTTTTGGCGTACTAAAAATTAAACCACTAAACTACACACAGCTGTATTTCTCACAACCAGCAGATGATTCTCTGCTCCTAATTCTCTCTTGATGTGCCAGAAAGCATTGCTGGAATAACATTGGGTTTCCCTTGTCTGCTTTAGCTGGACAATCTGTTGTCTATGCGAACTAAGTTCTGGTATTCTCAAACACGAGGTTTGACTTTTTCCCTTGCATTGGATATAATATGGAGAAACTAAATCTATACATAATACATACATATGGTACTTACAAAAATTTCTGTGCATCCAGTAATATCAGTTCCAGTTGTACCATAAAATTATGTAGGTACACGATTTCATATACTGTTTTTATACATGAAAACCGTCCATTCGTTGATGCTAAGTAGAAACTTGCTGCTTTGTTTTCATGCTTGAAATTTGGGAATAAAGAATGCTGAAACAAGTAGGAGAAAGGGAGACAGACTGACGCCTAGCATTTCTCTTTGTATGCATAATCCTCGGTTTTCATTACATCAGGATGTACGTAGTGCACTAAATGTCTACCATTAAAGTTTAAAATGATAATGTTTCAGTGGATTATTAAAATCTACTAGCTTATTGGAAAATAACGTGGATATAGAATGAGCATGGTGAAAAATGGAGGAAAACACAAAACGCCCACATTATTGCATTGGCGTTCATACCTTTACACCTTTGTGTGTAGGTTACAGTTACATATTACATACCATGTAAATAGCATGCTTCATCGGTTATCAAACCCGAGTTGATAGCTTATGTCAATGAAAAGCTTGGGAAAAACATGACTAATCATTATTTGCACAATCTGATATCCTTGTATCTGTTGCAATATTGAAAACTCAATAAAATTGATAATATTTATGTTATCTATCAGAACGTGTTGTTTGCATCGTTCAAGTAGCGAAACGAAAATCATGCATTATTGAATGACTACTTTTATGAAAAATCCTTTATGTTGAACTACTTGCCACTACGTTCCTTACACATATTTGTGATTTTTTTTTAACTTTCCAACTTTCTCTTTCGTCTCCTAAAAATTGAAACATTTTACTGGTATTATACATTTGATTTGAATGTGACCTTTTCCACCTGCTGTATGTATTGTTGATGTAAAATCTTCACCAGTATTTTCATTGTAGAAAGCAAAACGTACAACAATATCTACTTTTAAATTCCTACATTTATGTAGATTTGTTTGCCCTTGCCCCATCAATTTTACGAAAATATATATGTGAAAAGTTCTCGCCTTGCTCCTGCTCCAGTGTAAATTTTTGAATGAATGTTAAAGGTTAAGTTGAAACTTATGATTGCTTGTTCTCTACATTTCATACAGCTTCCATAATGAATGCGTAGAGTGAGTTTGGAGGGGATTTTCTCTCCGAAGCTCTACAAATATAAACTTCTTAAAAGAGACCTGCCCTCTTTCTCTACTTCAACTAATCTAAAACAACAAATGAGACTCTGGAGAAAGCAGAATTGGAACATTTATCATTTATCATATCGCACCATCCCAACATTTCCAGACGAACAATAGGGAAGGGAAAGAGAAAGTGAGAAGTCATAATTCATACAAAGAAAGCTAAAAAAAGGGGGAACTGAGGTGTGTGAATTATTTATTGTCCAGAAAGTGGTGTCTACTACAGACAAAGGAACTGCTATGAAATGGTTTGTGTGAAATGCCCACATGGAGTACACGACAATTCGCGATCAGAGAAAGTGAAACGGGAAGTCGAAAGCTGAATCGTTGTTGAATCCATATTACTAGTCCAAAGTCTTGTCCAATGAAAGTGTAACCTCCCTAGAAAGTATAAATATTAAATGACCGTGACCAGTTGTACACATTTTATGATAGAATTACAGAATCTTAGACCTTGATACACTTTAAATAAAAATGTAACTGGCAATGCTTTATGAAATCACATGTTAATTTAGATAGACTATTATAATCTGATTTTGCAGAGAGTTGATCCACCATATCTATATTAGAACTAACTTTTCTAAAATCAGCATTCAAAACATAATCGTTAGGAATGATAGGAAAGCGCGCTATCAACTGTGTGAATGCAAGCCAAAGTGCATTTTCCTCTTAAGAAATTAAATTCGATATTTAATATTACCTTTACAACATATGTACTTCTGATATGATATTTATAAATCTCTGCGTAAGTTAAAACGTCCATTTTGGCTGAGAGTAACATGCTAGTGTTTTGTTAATGATGCGAACGATATCCCTGTAATGTAGGTTATATATGTATAAAGGTAATAGTAATGTTCAATCAAAAGAAATGACATGATCATTGTTACTTATAACAATTCGTGACTCGTTTGACGTATTAAGCACGACGATCATCATCATGGCCAAGAGAAATCAGAGAAACAAAAGTTAATTGCAACGAAAGTAATAATGCATATTGCGCGCACATACACATGAGAGTTGGTAAAAGGAGAAAGTAATAATAAGTGCTGGTTCAATTTATGTGTTCCAAGGACTACTGCCAAAATGGGCAATGTTACATCTCTCTATCATTCTCCTATTGGTTTTTTGAGACGACATGCTTTTATGACTTGTCCTCAAGATATCAATATAGTTTCCTCAATGTCTTTCTATTATCCTGAGCCCAAATGAGATATAAAAATCATAACTTTCCCTAATAAAATGTCAGAGGTTGTTTTGGTTTTGATATGTAAGGTTGCGTACATCTTCCATGTTGATGATTCCTTTTGCTTATTATTACTCTTGCTACTTCCTGTCAGTTAAATATGTGTATCAATAATGAAGAGCGGACTCTGCGGACAGTCACTCAGAGAGAAGGCTTGATTGTGAGAGTACAGAAAAGAGGAGCCGAAGAAGTCTTGCTGAATGGACATCCGTTACAGGACTTATTATATATGGAACCAATGACTATAAAGTTGACTCCAATTTTTATAAGTGCTTCTGTGTAACATCGGCCGAAACCAACATCGAGCATCTCATTCATATTTTGCAAGAGTTGGTTGTGTTCTGTTGAAGAGAGCGTGCATCGTCTTTGTTTCTTCTTAATATTGTAAATTGCTCTGTGAACTTTTAATTTGTCAAAGCATGTCATCGTTTAACTAGCTGTTTCAAGACGACCGGAAATTAAATACCTAGATCGTGTCTTGACGTACCTCGCAGGTTGTTTTTACTCGTGCATCATTAAACTTCTTTAAAAACAAGCCTCTAGTGCTGTTGCAGTTGGATTTCAATTTTTCGTTAGGAAAAGAAGTTCTAAAATACTGGTTCAGAGAGAAAGGATCCGCGTGTAAATTTTTAGCCAACTGCACCCCGTCTTAACCCTACTGTACGGCACTAATTAGTATTCCGTTACACGAAATTTATAAAGACAGCAACTTAATACTCCAGCAGTAGTTCATGGTAAGACTTTATTTTGCAAAATCCGATAAAGCTATTAATAATCACGTAAAAATAAGAAGTATTGAAATGGACGGGATTTTATCTGCTACATTGTAGAGTAATAAAAATCATAATTGTATCTTACTATATAATATAATTTTAAATGTACAGATTTGTGCCACCTACATACTTGTTCATCTAACTGATTTGCTAACCTAGGCATACATGGATAAAAAAGATTCAATAATGTGCCTTCCAAGTTTTAGTTGGGCATGCAAATTTGGAATCGCACATATAAAACATAAAGATCATACATTTCAACATTATTTATTTATGAGTTAAAAAGATATTTAACGTTTGTACAAATCACATAATTTCATACGTTTAGTCTTGAGAAATTGTCAAAAAGATACACTTACTACGATTACTTTTCTGCGAAAATTGTGTTCTTCCATACTTGTGTTGTGTGCGTAAAACCCACATAGAGTACAATTGCAAATTGCAGTGCGTGACACAATGCAGTTTCTTCAAATGCCAAATGTCTCATGGTGTAGTGGAATTGAATCTTTATTAATTTGGGTCGCCAACGTATAAAGAACGGCTTACGTCAAAGAGTTGACTTAAGTGATGGATGAAACACAATAATACCTACATTGACTCTCCAACTTACAAATTAGGTGAACCGTGGCCATTACCATTATTATAATTGAATTGAGTTGTATTGGGTCTGAGTTCTGAGAAATCCCTACAATTCAATAGTTTGCAAGGATGCCTTGTCTATGCATTAAATACCTACGTATGTATCGTAGTTTTAAATTATTGTTATTGCACAATACACACGTGTACACCAAAATCATAGTCTATCAATGTGGTAATCTATTATAATTACCACTTCCAGTAATTATTTAATGCCTCCATGCTGTTCATATTCATTGCGGGTATTATAAGGTACAAGGTTTACTTCGAAGGTTAACTTGAAGATTTACGATCTTGATGTTAAATGTAAACTCTGTAAACCTATATAAGCCCAGTTCAAGCTTTTCGGTGCATTGAGACAGCGATTATGATTGCCAATCTTGCTTTCGTGCAGGTAGCACCAATTAGTTACTTACTGTTATGGTTTGAGTGGGTAATATTTTTTTCGTTTCTTACTCCTTAGAAGCAGTAGCAGTACAAAAACTATGAATTATGTATTTCAAAAATATGTCTAATTGATTTAGAAAAATAGGAATAACAAAAGTAGGCAATTATGTATAATTATGTCATGAGGTAGTACGTTTATATGTTTTCAGTGTTTACTCTGTCTATACCATCAACAAATTCAAATGTCAAATTGCTTTATGCATCTTGGAAGTGAATACATAGCTATTACTGTACAATGGTAAAGGCTTGTCGATTGGCATCTTCATAGTTTACTAGGATTGTTCGTACCATAATTTTTATTACTTCCAGACACAGCAACTTGCATTTCATTGTTCACTTTATGACTTGTACTTAAGTGTATGTCTCCATACAGTAGTTATCTTAATTGGAAACCTTGATATCGTATACACTACATAAGGCGTGTGTTCACCGCGTACAGGTAGTTGCCCAGAAAAACGTGTATAGAAAACGATACACTAGCCATTTCAGATAATATTATATAAAAAATAATTCTTGTCATCCAGTGGAAGTAATCTAGAAAGCGGAACTTGTGCTGTCTCTTTTAGATTGATTTAAAAAGCAAGTAAGCATCTCATCAAATTCTATTTGTTCTCTCTCATTTCCTTAATTGAATCAGCTTTTATAACTTACAATGTCCAACCCTTGTCATCATCATCATGATATGACTGTGGGTACGAATATTTACTTATAAACATTATATGAAGATGTATGAATGGGTACTACCAATGATCTTTGATCATTCTTTCAATCCATGTTTAATCCTACTACTGTCTCTTCTTTCTTTGAAACATATTAAGTCTTTGGATACATTGATAAATTTACATAAAGGATTTCCATATAATAACGTATTCTCTTCTGGAATGAGCAACAAAGAAAGCGATGACAAGTTTTCAAGCTTGAGCAATTAAAAACATATTATGTACAGGTACCAATTTTTTATTTTTTGTTTGTTTAGGGTAATGGTTGAGATACCATGTTCAGGATTGACATTGGCTTGCTTTTTTTGAGTTACACCTTCTTTGTGACACGGGTGTGTCAATTCTCCATGCTATATGAATGTTATACCAGCATATTTTAAGGCTACATTTATCCTGTCTCAGAAAATCAACAGTTTTCGAAAATTCGAGTTCATATAATACATATCTGCAATAGGGGAAAAAACATTTCAAAACTTTTTAAAATCATTTACGGCAAATGGCATGTTAGCTAACTATTCACTTTATTTTATATCAATTTATTTTCGGCTGAAACCACACGTACAAACATTTCAAAATTTCTTGCATTTAACATTTCTTATATATCTTATGTAATTTATTTCTAATGTACCTCGTTGAGTTGACCGTTGATTACGACATACATATGGCTTCTTTAGTTGGAAAGAAAAACAAAAACGTTACATTCCAAAAAAAACCAATCCTCTGAATTCTGAAAACGTGCTAATGGCGAACAGCTTGGAAATGAAATGCTATATTTGTTCTTCCACTTCCACTTAATATATACTTTTATGTAACAAGTAAATCCACACGTATGTTTATCCTAAAATGTCGATTTCTTATGGAAAAATAATATTTACTTCAATTTGTACTTTAAAAGGCATTCAAAAATTGATCATGCATGACTAAAAGCATTACTTTTGTTGGTTTTGATCTCACAGGAAAAAGACGTTCAGACGAGATTGGGTGGGCGTGATTGTAATTCCTTAACAGAAACTGCAGAATGTATACGAAGCTGCAGCAGCGATCCGAGTTTATCACAGGCTAAAAATTCTATTGATGAATTGGATCGAAGCAGAGATAATACTAACAGTAGTAGCAGTGCCAGTAGTAGTCGCACCAAAAGAAAAAAGATTATTGCGGATAGCGCGAGTAGCTCAGCAGAGACGGAAACGAAGAATTCCCTTTTGGGAGAAGAGAAAAGTTATCGAAATTCAGCAAATTATCTCCAAGAAAATTCTCCAGTTATTATTGCAACTAAGGAAAGTCCTCGAAAAGTTGAAAAAGATCATCGCAGTGTTATATTAGTCCCAAATGAACAGAGTAACAAGCTTACCCGAAAAGAGAAACTGCGAATTCGAAAGTTACGGCGAAAGCTGGCGGCGGTAGATACAGAGAAAGAGGCTCTTCTTGATAATAATAGCGAGGAGGGGAAAGATTTGGAAAAGTCATACAATCAGTGCCACTTCCCTCATCAACCGGAATATCCAACTAGCCAAAAGCAACAGCTACTACGGACTCCAGAGAGGAGAAACAGAAATTTCTTTGGGTTGGAAATGTTCAGCAAGCTTTCTTGCGTCAGTTGTGTGGACGTGCTACGAGAGTGTTGTGGAGGTAAGGCAAATGACAATTTTCTTCAGATTTGTGCTAAATTTGTTGCTCTATACTTTCTATTTTTCAGCGTATCATTATAATACAGCTTATGGGCGAATGAATCAATTTCATATTGAATTTACAAATACAAACTTGGATGAAAGCGTTGTTGATTTATTATGCACAGAATCATGAACGTGAGATTTTCATGCTAGAACGTGAGTTGCTCCAAAAGACTCGTTGATTTTCTTACGCTTCATAAAGTAAGATTATACAATTTGTTTGTTAGTTTAGAGAATTGGCAAGTCTTACATTTATACATGGCTGCTGCTGTATTTTCACTTGGCATAAATGCACATTTATTTTTAAAATGATGTCTTCTCTTTTGATGATTCTGAGAACTACGATCACGCTATTTCTATTACTTTAAAAACTTGATTGCATAATGCACTATATGTATATATTTGTTTTAAACATAGTTTACCATACATTATTTACCTACCATGTGTTTATGTTCTCTCCACAAGAATAGACCAGATTTATATATTGTGGTAAGATGAGAAGTAATTTAATTCCCTGAAGACAGTAAGCATCGAGGCCGAAGAAGAGAAGGGGACCGATTCTGAACCTTCCTAGAAGCTCATGTTTCAATTTAAAAAATACGTTGCTGCAGATATTTAATCTCAAGCTACACAAAATGCAATGGGCTAATGTATCACTTTCCCATGAGATATGATTAAAAAAGGAAACCATATTGAGCAAAAATAGTTGGAAAGACGTTGTTGAAAATGATAAGACATGAGTGAGTGACCAAGCATGAACCATATTAGAAAGGGCAGTAATGAACCTTGAAGTACTATTATTATAATACCCATTATTCACGACTGTATAACTAAACGTGAAGGATTCTCAGTATAAAATTATTTATGCATCACATATTATTGTATGAAGAGAGAATGTGTGCGGCCCCGTTTGTATCTATCCAGACGAGCTAAATTATCATCCATGTATGTATTTCTCAGAATGTACAACAAAATATAGTACATTTGCATATTAGCCCACTTTGTCTCTATTCAAGGCTCTCTCTAAAAACTTACCTTATAAGTCTTCTTAGAAGCCACCCTACCCACTTCATTAGAAAACTAATACTACTAGTAAGGAAACTGCATCTTGATAACATGATGTGGAAGAAATGGAAGCGACGCTATTTTTAAATCGTTTATAGCTCACATCACACAAAATAACGAACACAACGTCAACTTTACGACCAAAAGAGATGATAGCAGTATAACACACGAGCTTTGACAGTGCGGCGACATCAACAGCAACATTTAATGCACGTCAATAATGTAACCACTTCATCAACATTTATCATACCACTTTCTCCGAGAGAGAAAGAAGGAGAGAAAGAGGGCCGCTACCTTGTAATGTGATGGTACGACAGAGAGGAGCATGTATATGAAGAGGCATCATCAACCTAAGACTTGGTCTTGCGAGACAGTTGTTTCCGCTTCAAGAGCTATTACAAATAAAAGTGACGCTCGTGTTACGTGTATGTGAAAATCATTGAGATTACTTGGACCCAAGAGAGTTTATACGTCTGCTAGTATACTGGTTCATTTCTATTTTATTTTATGCTCGGTGTGTGTATATTTAAAGCTTTATATAATATAACAAACTACCTTATAAATGTCCTACACAAGGAGCTAAGATCGATATTTAATCTACCGTTTATGCTTGCTGTCGGTCTTGCCTCCTCCTTTTTCCACCTTCACCTCCCGGAGAAAAAAAATAACAACAGCATCTCTCCTGAGTACTATTTCATATTATTTACTTGAGGACCTGCAGAGTTAAAGCGGGAGAGAAAGATAGAAAGGGAGAGCGGGGAGAGACAGGATGAAAACATTGCATACATATTTAGATAATGTATAAAATATACACTTGAAATGGTTTTCCTTCCACAAGAGAGAAAGTGCAAATGCACGAAAGTTATCTTCGAAAGTAATTTACTTTCTTTCAACTTCCTTAAAACGTGTATCACGTTCAAAATAACGCTGTTTTTATCCGTACCGTACCTCGTACTTTCTCTGAAGCTGAGCCTTCCATAATATTTGTTTGTAATTTTAATGCAAAGGTGGCCGGACACGTTACAAAACCTTGTCTGTAGTCGTAGTCATCAACGGATAAACACATGTTTGTGGGTGTTTGCGTGCTGATGAACATGTACATAAATACTCCGAAGAAATGTCTATAGCCTATAAAGTTTAATGGTATGAAAAATGTAATGAGAAAATGTTTTTCTAAGCGTTTTTTTTCTTCAAAGGTATTACTAACAAATCCATTTTTCTCCCCTGAGTCTGCCTAAACCACGAATGAAGGCAACAAGCATTGATAAATACTACAATCAGTGTTTCGGTTCATAACCGTGATAAGATAATAATATATCATTGAACTTCATCATGATGAAGAGCAACCGACCAGGCTAATAATCTCACCTTTTTGCACAAGCTTTTCAACAATTTTCCCCACAAAAAAAAATGGAGAATGGAAGAGACAATGTTTCATTTTCATGTGCATGTGGTGTCAGTATACAAAATCTTCCTGTATTTCTGGATGTGTAGAAATGGAGAAAAAAAATGAAAAACGTCTCTGTTGCATTGTTTTTTGGCCATCTCATCCATTCATTTCGTTAACTTTTGTAGTGACATGCTTCATGGAGTGTAGGGAAACGCATGAGAGAAAAATAGAGAGAGAAAAAAAGAAATTGTATAATGTACAACCGGCTGACTCCTTTGTAAATTGTTCATGAAGAAGACGCGGCGAATATAGCAAGCGAATGAGAGAAAGAGGCTGAGTATTCAGTATTCAATTTTGTTGAAAACTAACCACACACGTCTACAAGACCGGAGAATTGAAAATGTTTTTTTTTCTTCCTTACTCAAAATTTACTCCAACGAGAATAGATTGAAGTAGTAGGAGTTTTTGTCTTTACAAAATATACCATTTTTTACTAGTGGCTTGACTACTCCAAGAAATGTATACATTTTATGTAGTTTTAGATACATTATCATGTACTTTGCTATGTCGCTTCCTTGATCACTGCCATTATTCACCACAAAATGCGAAAAAGAAAAACCCTTTTCCTGTCTCTACGTTTTGCCTGCCACTTGCTTACCTACAGTTTTTCCTCAAGTCTGGGAATTGAGTAAGCAAGAATGATGCGTTATAGGATGCCAGACGAGGTGTGCATGCTCTTATTTCAGATTCTCCAACTTTTGTGTGTGTAGTATTTATAGATCAGCGAAAGGAGAATATATGTAGGTGGTCTTTTGGGAGCTGAATGGGAAGGAGGAGGAGGATGCTAGAATTATTAGTTCTGATTTCTTGACTGTGTGAATAGAATATACATGCTTGCCCATCTTACTTGGATGACAATAGGTGGGATTGGGGTATATAAAAAGGAAGAGAATAAGAAAGGTTTTGAACATAAGAATATACTCCATTGTAAAAAGTAAATAATGTTGGTGAACTGTGAATTGTGAGTGAACAGCCTATAAATATAGCCACATACGTATTTCAACATAACACAGAGAGAGAACTGTGCCATCGTGGTGTGTAACTAACGTATTTATTTAGGGTCGGTGCGGTGGCAGTAAAGGAATTTTAGTTGACTTGCTTTTTCTCTCTTCTCCACACACAAAAAGCTCCGCAACTAATACGTAGTAGTAAAATGGCTCAGAGGCACATTTATTCAACTGCTGCAAATGATCCATTTTATATATGGTTTCCACCTTTGTTCGTGGCTGGCGTGTGGAAGAAGGCATGAAGGTGAAATGAAGAAAATGCACACGTCTTTCTCATATTATTGGATTTCCTAGTCATGGGAGGGGGAGAGAAGTAGATTTTGTGCTGAGGTTCTGAAACTCACATATCGGGTCATACATGCTATAAAAACATAGAGGCGAACTAACCTTAAATAGAGGAGATGAATATGGAGGAGACGAAGAGAAGAAGGATGTTGGAGGTTACCGAAAGATGCTGATGATGATTTTGTGGTGGTTAACCGAAAATGAAGGGGGAACTGAAGGATATCATTGTGCTCGTCCTGTATTATATGATTATTAGACAATAAAATGTAGAGAATAAAGAAAGAGGCCAAGTGTTACATATAAACATGTATACATGATACTTAAGTGAGAACACGGAACTCAGAGGAGACAAATCGAATTGCCTTTCTCTACTTTCCCTTTTGTATTTCAGTGTACAGATTGATTTACACCTTGACAGTGAGGTCCGCGCTTTTGTACCGCATAATATTATCAAAGCGGAAAATCATCGAACCACTGGGGATCCTATGGAGCGTAGAATGTACAACCGTAGTGTGGAGATAGCTATAAGTCCTTTTCAAAATGAAATTTGTAAAGAAGTCTAAAGTAATGAGATTGAATTTAGAACATGCATCATCATCAGTGTTCATCCCCTTTGTTTCATGTGTCATCAGACAACGGCTCTCTGTTGTCTGCAGATGGCTCGCGTACACTTTGATTCGTTTGTCGACAGAGAGAGAAAAAAAAAGATCTTGAATAGAGAGTGTGCCACATTTAACACGCATCAATACATGGGAAAATGTGAACACAATAGGAGGATTCATATTCAATTAAAGATATATGGGTTTCTCCATATTTAAACTCCTACTCACTAAAAATGTTGAAACATGGCATATGAAAACATCGTTTTTAATGATTCAGCAGTATAACTGTGCAAATTCTTCTTTCTCCATTAATAATAACAGTAAATAGTGTTGCGTCTATAAATAACTCATGGGCTTTGCAGAGGAGATTTCAAAGTCCAGCGAGGCTTGTTGTGAACGTTTAGATCACTAGAGGTCTAATCTATATGCCTACCTACTCGAAAGGGTCGACTGAGATGAACTCATATCTAATTTAAGAAATGGGTTCTTTTGTTTCCTTCTAGAGAAGAAAGTTATTAGGGCTCTCTATGCTGCCGTTGAATGGAGGGTAAATTTTTGCTCGATAAATATGGAAGCGAAACTCGGAGAATTGAAGCACTTCTTCTTTTCATAATAAACCTGGGTAGGGTTGTATCTACGTCTACCTCCCACAAACAACCAAAATTTTTTGGTGTACACACATGTCTTTCAAATGTTGTTTTTTGTTGTCGTGAAGAAGCCAAGCTAAAATAAAAATGAAGTCGATTAATCCGTCGAGCATTGAAAGCTTCAAGTGTAAGATAAGCCAAGCAACGCGACAAGAGTGGCTATTTTTTCTTTGTGGAAGTAAGGACAATAAAGTTTATGGGGATAAAAAATTGTCATCAAAGGGATGTCGTTGACATAGCTAGGTAGACTTTTTTCTATCTAGCTTGAGTTCTGAGTTGCATTTTCTTGTAAATTTTACAGGTGATATGGCACGTCTATTTTAACAGCGAGATATAGCACGTTCATTGCCAAACGACACAACAAAACACTATAAATAGTATATACCTGTGTGAGCACACGGCTATGCTTTCACCAGCATCGTCGTTCGTTTTTGCAACTTTTTCGCTTACGGAAGCAAAGCAGCATTAATGTAACGACTTTCTTTTTTCAATGCTTCAAGTGGTATGTGGACGATAGAGAAAGAGAGGTCGTTTTTATATTCATAGAAATGGAGTTGAGCTGTCCTTTTTCTCCCATTCACTACCAGTCTCGTTTCTTTCTTTCTCTCTCTCTCTGTTGATTTTGATAAAACTCGTCTTGCTGATAAAACCTCTTTCCACAATTGTCGTAGAGAGCTGACATTTGCATAAAAATTACAAATCCAAGCATTTTATTCCTCCCGTTGACGCAAAATTGGTGCACTTGTCGTAGTCGTCGTCGCGAGGCACTGGTGTGTGCTCCTTCGATCTTTTTTCCTCTCTCACATATTCGTATATGCAGCAGGGGTATATTTTACCTACATTCGCTTTATGCTTATTTGTTTACTGTTTCACCTTTTCCTTCTTGTGTACTTAACATGTCTAATATAGAAAAAACTGCTTCGTGAGCACTTTCTGCCTATGAGCTCCCAAATGGCTATAGATATCATCCAGGTTGATGCTGGTAAATAGTGAATACCTAGTGGAAACAGTGTTGATAACATTGTCAAGAACATGGGTTTTTCATTTTTATAGTGGTAGTAGACAAGCAAGAAGCAGCAGAGGTCTGTGTATCAGAGTAAATAAAGTTAGCATCTTTGAGAGACTCGAAAATCAGAATCATGTGAATTGTTTTGTTTAGGGAGAAGATACGAACTTTTTCAGGTATGAAATAGAATACTCTAGATGCGTGTACGAAAACCATATAGCTCAATAATATAATATATATTTATTTTGCTTTGACAAGTATAAAATGCATTCAAGGAAAAAACGAAAAAAAAAAAAATGCTGGAAACTTGGTTCTGTGTTTATTCGCTTTTGTTCATATTGCTTCAAGGAGTAAAAATGGAAATTTTGTAGCTCGTGCTATTTTGTGTGCCTGTATATTTCAGTTTGAGTAAATATAAAATTTTGTTCTCTGAAACGACGGCGAAGAAACTGTTTTCACTTTTTGTAACCTTTAGTAAGAGCTTTCTTTGGATAAATGGCTATTTAAAATTCATAGGGGCAATGTAGAGTAAGGATAAGATTTGGTAGATGGTTTATTTTGTTATCTTTACGAAATGTGAAACAAACAGACTCTGTTGTAGACATCTTTATACTAGATTTAAATTTACGATTCCATTAATATTGAACTAAAAGTTGGTTTTATGAACATTTGCTATATGTTTGCATGCGCCTGCGATTGAAGGGCAAATGAATATTGAATGCGATTTGGTTCGTGCATTTTATTATCTTCATTTCAGTCACAAAAATGATTTCGGTGCTGACAAACTTCCACGTGTAACCGCATATACAAGATTATCATGCAGTATCAAGAAGATCAAGACCTAGGTACAGATCAAATCTCAGGATTTTTAAAATTTATACTGATGGCGGCTGAAACTCGATTCCTATGAACTCCAACTCGTTTTCTTGATGAATAGGGAATAGGTAGACTTGCAAAAATTCATAAGATTAAATTGAACAGAATGGAATAAGCAGCCAACATGCTGAGACAGTTTCCATCTAGATTCCTCTCATTCTATTCATCAAATTAATGTCAAAACTGTGACAGTTTCAAATGCGTTGGCATCGAGCGATGATCTTGGAAGTGCATTTTAAGTTGAAGCCATATTGCAACTGTTGTGAAACCATTCCTTTTGTAGTCTTAATTTGAACAAGAGTTTGAAGATAAGATGGAAAGCATGCAATTTCAAGATGTTCCTCATTGATAGTGGTGCAGTGTGGAATGAAAGTATGTAAAGTAAAACGAATTAGCAGACATTTTTGAATGTCCCTAGAACGCGACTGTGCAATGTCCAATGCATTGTTTTTTCCAATGTCGTTTTTCCTTGCTAATCTGATGTTCTGTCAAGTACAAGGTCGATCTGATTATGAATTTGCTACAAAAATCTTTGCAAGTACGACGGTCTCTTTTGAATGTGGGCTTTCTATACAAGCTTGTATCCACGTTCCCCACTCGAGGAACCTGGAAACTCCCTATAGAATAATTATATACCTATTATATAATATATATATTTTCATTTCATATATATCTCACATAGTCTGTATATTATTTCATTCATATAAAGTACACACCTGAGTGCGTGTACATAGATAAATCTATTTCACATTCCCGTCCGACTCAAAACGACGGTGGGATTTTGTGGTGGTACAGCTGTGTGGTTGGTCTATAATAGTAATTTAATAACGAGCTAACTTTTCCCCAATCGTTGTAATAGAAAACAAGTCGGGACTAAAATAAAAACATCATTCGTTACGCTTTTCCCAGCGAGGCAAAGGCTGCTCTGATTGAATTACCGAACGTGATGACGTCGGAAAATGAACATACCTCACCACTTTCAACTTCACCATCAACAAAATTTTTCCTCCGTAGAATATACACTCGCATGGTAAGAAAGACAGATTGCATATTATCGCATTGCCTCATAAACTATTACATCTCTATCCATGTGCCTTTGAAAAAGTGATAGTGAAATGCCGAAAAAAATATGCCTCTCTAGGTAATCGATTGGTGCTGCATCAGCTGTCATAAGGTAAAAATTAAGTCAATAGGTTTAAAGGCTTGTGGTGGTTCCGGTTCATTGATATCTAATACAAGGAATATCCTTTACCATATTAGCGTCTTTTATCTGTATAAAAGATTTTTTACTATCCCCTGTGAATTTTTTTACACACTCAAACGGAACGACGTCTCTCCCAAACCACTAGACACTGTTCCTCCTCATGTAATCCATTGAAAACCCATGTATCTGATTGGTTCCAGTTACAACAGCACTTGTACTCTATTCTTACCAATCAATATAGTATACAGCACTCGAGGAGATTCACACGAGATTGAAATATTGAATATGTTTGAGTTTGATCATCATGTATGCAACAGCAGATGTATAATATTTTATAGATAGATGCCATGTAGGTCAATTCTTTCAAACTCATGCACACTCACAAGCTTTATGGCAGATCTGGTCAACCGTTTTTTCCGCATACTTTCTCCTCTTGTAGAACTGACATTGAAGTATTAAATTTACCCATAAGCGTGTGTAAAAATTCGATAGTTGTATGCCATATATATAACCTATAGCGCGTCGTGATGCTCTGAACAACCACCGATGCGTAGTATTATTTTTGACACATTGTATAGGAAAAAATGTAAGGTGCGCACACCTGCATGTCGTTCACAACAGTCAACGTAATCTAATCGTAACATCTTTCCAAGTGAATGAGGACAAACGTACGTTTTTATCTTTCCATTTTTTTTGCAAAATGCCAAAAAACTATACGGCTTCTTTTGTTGTGGTGCCACAGTCCTGTTGTTGGTCACGTTTAA
Organism: Willowsia nigromaculata; assembly: GCA_034700605.1. Taxonomy (NCBI): domain Eukaryota; kingdom Metazoa; phylum Arthropoda; class Collembola; order Entomobryomorpha; family Entomobryidae; genus Willowsia; species Willowsia nigromaculata. The sequence continues at coordinate 43,578 of JAQIXX010000142.1, read as the reverse complement.
TTGAACTTCACAATGAAAATGAGTAAACAGTTTTTGTTGATTCATTTAATCAATGAACAGAATCTTCAGAAAAAATGAGCACATTATCTGGAGAGAAAAATGTACGCTCAAAACCCAAAGTCTATGGACGATATTCTTGCTGTTTCTGATGACGCAAACTTTGCACGTTTCTCCCGATGACATGACGCGAAGCAGACCTCTTACAAGGTTTACAAGAAACTAAGAAACTCACTTTTTATTTGTTTATGAGTGGCACAAGTGCATCAACGTAGGAGAAAACTGTATTCAACACAGCGCTTTCCTTCCAGTGTCTCAAAAACATGCAAACATCAGAAATGCCTCTATACTACAATATTACCACTGTATACAGCACTTTAATGTAAATGACATAACATGGGACTCGTCTTGACAAGATGATATCGATATCATGGCTAAAGAAATTTGCATGCTGAATTACAATATAGCCAATAATAATGTGTATTTAGACTGATGGTGTCAGACAGACGTACAGAGAAGCCCAAGTGTGCATGTAATAATACCACTGTGTGTGTGTGTGTACTCGTGTTCTCCTCTTTGCTTTTCCGAACGGTTGAATATTATTCCTCTCTCTTTCGAATCAATCCTTCTAGTCTCCTATTTGTTACCACACGACACTATGTTTCAGTCCATATTCAGCACACGCTGCACTGCTTACTACATAGTTTGTAGTTTGTATTACAAAAAGTATTACTATATAAGTTGGTCTCGTCGCTGGTAGTTCAGTTGGTTTGTGAAGTAAAAAGCTTTGCAAAGGTGTAAAGAGGCAAATAGGAATAATGCTTCGCCTTCGCTAGGCTCTGCTTCTCTCTTCTCATCGTTTTTAGCCGGTATCCAGGCAAAAGCACTTTACTTCTGGAAAATCTGCTTATGCCAGCCATGAGCCACACCAGTCAAGCCAGGCAAACTATATTTACTTCAATTCCCTTCGTTTCTCCATCCATTTGAGAATGAGCTGTGCATCCGAGCACACGGGCCATTTCCACATCCGCTCTCTTGTGTTCTTTGTGTGCCCTTTTTGCTCTGTTTGGAACTAAGTATGGCATAAAAGTAAGTTGATTTCGTAACCAACAAAATAAACCATACAGACAAGCAGGATAGAAAAGAGAAAGGAGGAAAAAACTTTATGCATTATCTATCTTTCTCAACATAATATGCCAATACCTTTTCTCGCTACTTTACTTTTACCTTTACTCACTCTTTATCTTGTTCCAAGTCTTAAATAAAGTGTGTGTGCATTTGTAAGTGTGTTTATGTGTGTGTAAAAGTGACTTTTCCTCTGTCCTTCTTCTTATGACAGGAGGGGGAACATTTGGAAAGAAAGGGAAAGAGAGAACACAAAAACTTTTTTATGCTCGGGTTTTTGGCGGTGATATCTTCTGGGAAGAGTCTACAATCTATCACACAAGAAAAGTAATAATATAATAGTAATATTTCATATTTCTGGAAAGCCACTGGTCAGACCAGGTATTTTACTTGTACATTTCCTCATACATAAAAGAAACGCAGAATAGTTGGGATTATCGCCGGGGTTGTTGAAGTTGATAGGCTGAAACAGCGGACGAGCAGCAAGCAGTTAGTTGGTGATGGTGTTGTTGTTCGGAGTGGTTCATACTTATACGCGTTAAATTATTCAAGAAACAGTGAACGTTTGACTATACTCTGCGCAATTGATCAGAATCAAACATTTTCTCTTTTTGGTTTGTACGTTTTTGCTGGAAAAGTTGTATTTATTAGGAAGAGGCGTGCAGAGTAGAAATTACTACTGTTGATATATGTACATTATATTGTGCATGGTGCTTTGAAATCAATGTGGGAACTTTTGCCACGTGTAAGAAAAAAAATTGTTCAGATGTGAATGCTTTCATTCAATATACACACACAACACACACGGATATGCGTGGTCCGATGCTATTATGGAAAGTCGGGGAGCACATAAATCTCTAGTCTGAAATAATAATAACAATACATGAAATATATTCTAGAGAGAAAAATAATTTCGCCAAGAAAATGCAAAGCTTAAGACAAGAAATGCTGCTCGTTAAATTTGATTCTACAGGGTGCAAGCACAACTTACTCGTACACATGCAGTAGTTTGTGGGGATGGAGAGCGCAAAAAAACTTTCTCTTTTGGATGTTTTATTACATTAAAACAATAATTTTTCATCTTGACTGTGTAACCGATGTATATAAAAATTAATCTAATGTGTATTATGCCATTCTGAATCAGCACAATACATTCCCAAGTGTATTTTTGCATTGTATTAATTATACGAACAGACAGTTTTTCATCGCACAACAATACGTTGTTTTCAGAATGAATGGAACATTCCTTATTTGCATAATAAACTGACAGAACGCTCTTTTGTAAAGTTCTGTTGTTGGAGTAGTTTCGACAAAACAGACTGAATTTTGAGAGCAGCAGCGGAACAGATCGTTCTGCATACCATTTTCCCTGGGAGAAGTAGCAGCAGCAACGTCATAAGGAGAGCATTTGGTAGACATTAGTGTACATTCAAACCAACAGTTCTTCTGTCACTTTTATTTATTGTTTTACATATCCATGAACATTGATGGATTGCCATTTCATTTTTGAAATGAAAATTGAAATACAAATGGTAAAATGAACTTGATGAGATACTTTTTGAGAAGATTCATTCTCCCAGGAAAAAAGGTAGAAGAAAAAACGTATCAACTTTCAATATTACTCCAGCTTTCTTCTTTTGAGAAAAACTCGGCACTAAAAAAGATGTTGTTCATGCTCTAATCATTGAAAGTGGAAACTGTATTTAGAAAGTTCGGACATTCTTTTTTACTTTCTTATAACTGGAGAAAACAATTATTGATATTTCCCACCACCGTCACCAATAGCTGTAGTAAGCCAGGATACTTGGAGCAAAGGCTTTGAAAGCTGTCATATTATTGAATCCAACGTTTCCTATAATTCGTACCTACACTTTAAGCATCAATTACGGTTCACATAACGGTGGAATTACTGTGGAATCTAATATGAAAAGTGTGATTAACGTCATTCTCCTACGCTGGATAACAAGCTCACCATCATCATCATCAGCAGCAGCAGCAGCATATACGATTGTGGCAGTGGTGTCTTAAAAAATTCTTCTCCAAAAACTATCCAGACGGCTGAAATTGTGTACTTGCCTAGCAAACTCATGGTCGTGTGTGGAGCTGCTTTCTTACGGCCAGACACACATGCCATTTCCTGTGTAAATGGAAACCAGTAACATAGAAGAAACGTTTATTGCTCTGTGAAAAGTAGAGTTGGATTGCGAACATAAACTTCCTTATAACCCATAACTCTACTTAATACACACTACGATTTTTTCCTCAGGGCTATAGCGGCTTTAACAACAACTGGTACTGCCAAAGCAGTCTCAGCAACGAAACCACTTCTCTTCATCTTTTTTACCAACAAAAATCCTACAAGTTTTCCTTTCGCGAAAAAAAAGTGAATATCTGCTCATCTGTATTTGAGATCCTATTACGACTACAGCAGTGGCGGCATGCCGTTGATCCAAGAAACGAAAAGGGGAGAGAACATCCACGAAATTGGATTTTGAGAGGTTTCTAAATCAGGGAAAGTGCTAATTTTTCATTATACTCTATTAATAGCACATATATAAGTGTAGTACTTTCGAAACACTCAACCACTGATTCCAAGTCATATAAAAACGGCTTTTTTAATCATGAAAAACATACGTAGGTACATAATAACTTTGTATTGGACAACAATCAAAAACCCGTCTTTACCATTTTATATCAATATAATTTACTGAGTGGATTCCCACAGACATCAGCAGCATCAAAACCAATTCAATATTATTAATGTTATTTATACGCTATGGTATAGGCATAGGATGCTGCTGTTGTATGTGCAGGGAACCATGATCAGATATCAATACGATACACCTGCATCGAACATCCAAAACTCTTTTCTTTCACATCACAGATCACATTCATACTTGCTTCCTAAAAATGTCAAACATGATCCACCAAGGCAGCACTTTTCTTTTAGACATGATAATATTCCATAAGAAAAAATCTGAAGGGAATGGGATTTACTTTTTTGTATGGTTCGTTTTCCTTACATATTATGAAATCAGATAGGCATTATTAATATAAATACATCTAGCTGACATTTCCTGAGAAATGTAATTGACAAAGGGGAAGAGCAGGCGAGGAATGCTTCTGATAGTATATAAAATTATTGTTATCATTACATATCTTTTCTATAAATCATGAGGACCTCGCTGTTTTGCTATGGAAGGGCTGAAGATGAACCCAGATTGGGCAGAGAGGACATACAAAAGAAATAAAGAAAGTAATTTCGGCATCAATCATATAATATTCAGAATCTGACTAGATTGGAATGAAAATAAAAATAACACAAAAATATATATTACGATTTTCATCCATTTTGGAATACACAAAGCTACTATTACACATTACTCTGTATTTTGAGTCTACACGTAGCATTTTATAGATATAATTTATTAGACGGGTTCGTTTTTGTCTGTAAAAATATATAAACATATAAATAGCACATGACATTGTTGTTTCTTCTGTTTTATTTACGCACACACAGAAAACAATGCAGAATGTACAAAAATAGAAAGCTCTAATAATAGCACTTTCTTCGCACTAGACTTAAAATAAAAACGACATAAGCGGAAGAGTAATGACTTTTCCCGTTTAATAGAGAGAAAGTACGGAAACAAGAGTGAAACGACCACATTTACAAAAGCTGTACGTCTTAATTCTTACGTCGAATTTGTGGAAGTGTGAAAAACAGGGAGCAGCCGCCACAAAGACAACTTAATGCTTCTTGATGATGTCGTCATTACACCGATAGTATCGTCGTTTCCCTTCTTGTAAACTACATATAACATTCACGTGGGGAAAAAATCGAAAGATTCATATTGTCCCTGCTATTATCACTACCATTCATTCTATAGTATAAAATATATATCTCTTGTAATTTTTTTTTCTCTCTCTCTCTTCAAATTTTTTTGGTCGTTTCATGGTAAAAGAACAATTCACTAGTAGAAATAGCAATCATATAAGATGTCATGTAAGCTAATAATAACACAATAAAGCCATCACATTAGCACTTTCACAGGCAGCAGTTTGAGTACAGCAAGCTTTGTAGTAGTGCCGACATCACATCACCCCTTTTATGTATTCAGGACAAAAAGGAAATAATAGTGGAGTCGGAGTAGAGGGGAGAGCTAGATAGATAGATAAAAAATTGAGAGAAAAGTTCGCGACTTACTCTAGTATTCCCATAAGTCCATCAATAAGTAGTGCACAAAGCTTACTACATAATAGTAGATATATACATTTAATAATAAAAAGTAGCATCGCTAGTTCAACCCTTCTATTTCCATTGACAGCTAAGTAAGTGTGAACGAGGGAATAAAAAGTGAGAGAAAAGTCTGTGTTTGCGCGATGATGGTGCTACACACTTAGAAAACTTTCACCCAACCAAGTGAACCTCCTCTCACATAAATACACCGTTGAGGGGTGTAACACCATTAAAGGTTCTTATAGGTGGGATGGGGGAAGAGCCAGAAGATGAGGAGAGAAAACTTTTTTCAGCAACTTCTTATATTGTATATCATGTTAGATAAATAACTTTTTTATTTTAAATAGGTTAATAATAGGATTTTGTAGTTAGGCTGTATACACTTACAATATTATGTATGTAATAATAATATGCCAAGAAAAAACACTTAAAATATGTCTCATTTCAATGTTGTATGATTGTAACATGATTATACATTTCGGAATTTATGATATAGGGACTGACTTCTAGAGTAGTGTTGACATGTGTGCATATGTCTGTAAATCAACAACTCTTCACTGACGACTATTCTAGCTGAACAACAACTTTTATCACAGCTTTTTTCTTCACTGATCAAAGGGACTAATTTTTCGCTCATGAAAATTAAGCACGAGTGAATGAGTGCAGCAACCTGATATGTCAACAAAGCCCTCTCGCCCTATTCCCTGTCTCTCTGTCTGTTTGTCTATTTGTACTACTGCAAACAAAAAAGTAAAAAGACCCAAGCCAAAAAAAGAACTGTTAAACAAGTATTGTATACGGGGAGAGCACAAAAGTTAAATATAATGGAATATTTAAAAAATTCCCAAGTATAAATAAACAGGAAACTGGGAATATTTAGCAATATAGGGGCATGAGTTTTCTATACATTGAGGGAATCAACTCGATCACACAGTTATTTTTCTGGAACTAAGTCATGAAATAATAGGATACTACAATAACACAAGTTAATTATATGTTAGTGTATCATGTATATTTCTTATGTAAATTTGGATGCATGTATAGAGTAGGTGGGTTAGGTAACTTTAGAAAAAGGATATTTTCAGCAAAAATGCAGTGTTTGCTTTTACCTTAAAATCACATCCAACTATTTGGAAAGGTTATAACCTAAATATGTGTTCTTTCAGGATGCAGAAATGCAAACACTGATGTTACATCGGTTGTCGTATCGTCACCGTTGCTCAGCAAGCACCAAAGTAAATTGTAAGCCGTTATAGTGTATATGATTATACATACTCTTCCTTCGATTTATCAAAGAAAGTGCAAATAAAAAGAAGAATGATCATCCTCATCACCATCCACATATGTCAAGGGACACTTCATAAAACTTCTGTCGTGTGTCATTGACAAAAGGAAGACACTTCATGTCAGGTTTTCTGAGAAGTGAACCAGATACACAAAGAATGATCCCTTTCTTGTCGTCATCATTCACTTCATCGAGGGTCGACATGAAGTACATTACACAAACACACAATGAGCCTAACAATAATCATAGGGAACTTCTTGGCACGCAGAGTAAGCAAGCATATTATGCAAAATAATATATGTGTTTCTTTATAATATGTAATGCTACATCCGAGTACTTTAAAAGTACAAAGTAAATAATGTACATAGATTTTTTTCTTTTTATGCTGCTCGTATTGGTATTTTTAAGCTACCAACTTTCACTTTGCATAAGACATGTTTCTCTGCTATGTTTGTGACAAAAATGAGACCAGCTTAGCACATTGCACTGCAGTAATTCTTGTAAATGTTGCACAAATTTTGATGGAGCCCTGGCACAACATGTTTGTCACACACAACAATGACCCCTTTGTCTATTTATGTTTGTAAACATTAACTAGACTAAAATGTGTCTTCCTACTAAAATTATGATACGGATGCCTACAATACCTACTTGGACTTTTACTATTCAGCTTGGTGTATTGTTCTATGCCAAGAGAGGATGTATCAGCACTCGATGATGGAGAAATACAAAAAAACACACATTCACCAGAGTATAGTAAATTCTTTACTATGGTAGTAAAGCACTATTGGGTTTGGTTTTACGCCCTGGGGAGGTGGACTCGTGCATGGAGTTTGTTGAAATCAATACAAACATTTGGGAATTTTATTTCAAAAGGCTAACTAGATTGTATTTCAATTGAAAAGCAATTAACAAGCACATATATGCAAATTCTATCAAAGCATTAAGTTACGTAACTCCACACTTACAAAACTTCGTTTATACCAGAACTAGATTATCAGTAGTTGTGCATTATTTTATGAGCTGTCATATCATGCTTAATCTTAGCGTAATACTTTTTAGGCTTAAATCTATGCACGATAAGAAGTTTTTGACAGGTTCGTGGTTCAAGCAATAATCTTTGCTAGTTTGTAATAACACCTGTCTGACAATTCATTTCTGCAATGGGGAACGACACCATTTTAAAAAGTAAACTTAAATAAAGTTACATCCCATCTTTTTTTCTTTTAATTAAAAGGAAAGTTTTACACTTTACAATACAAAAAGAGTGTTTCTTTACTACTTGCTTATAAAGTGCAATAAAATTCACAACATATATAAATAAAAGATAAAAATGCAAATAATATAGGAATATGTCTATAATTTTATGTGAACTGTCCATGTGTATACAGGGATCTTGTGGTTTGACCCTTAACGAGTTTGTGGTTTGTCGGAAAGGGAAGTAATAGCCTCGCCCGTTTGCTTGCCTGAAAAACAGAAAAATAAGACTTTAAACACTTGTAAACTATGTTCAAGTATAAGAAAAAACTGTAAAAATTCTTTTTGTACTCTGCTCCTGAAAAAAGTTGTTTCTCATGGATAAATTTGAATGAGCTCCTTTCCCCGTACACTCACTCAAAAAAAGAGACTCACGAACAGAAGCAACATTATCGTCGCCAAATTGTAATTTGAAGTTTCATAGTACAACAGTCTCTAGCTTTTATATGCTATAATACGATGATACTTCTATGTAAAACAAAAGTGGAACATGCTGCGCGATTTTGATAAAAACAAGTGCGAACAAGTTTTTTTTCGCCAGAAAATTTTACAAAAACAAAACTTTAAAAAATGTAATACACTGTAATAATAACAGTAAAAAGAGGATGCAGTAAAATAAATTGGATTACGGATGCCATAAAAATGCTTCACCAAGACCGTCAAGTACTCCAGTGCTCTGAAAGTGGTTGAAAAATCTTCCTTGCGAATGAATTTGCAGAGTTCCTTTCTGTGTATAAGGCAGCTATGCAAATATGTTTAGAAACATTGTTAAAGGGGTATACTGAGACTATGCCTTCTAGCTATGATTCCCTATAAGATACAATGATAGCGCATATTGCATGGTATACATTACACACCCCCAATAACAACTTAACTTCATTGTCACCATCATCATCTGATAATCTTCTGCGGTGTGTATTGTCACGTCGTGTTATCATCCGGAATTCCTTTTCCCATTTCAACGAAACGACGGACGACAAAAAAGTCAATCCATGTCCCTTGTTATTTACTCAGCGAACCACCACCATCACGACTATCAACAACACGCTATGAGGATACGTTTCAATGTTTCTCCTCGACTGATTCAGATTCTGCTGCTGCTGTTACTTGAGGCTTCATCCTCATCTGTCTACTTTCTCGGAAAACCGTCAAGGATGGAACTGCTGATGATGAAAGCTGTTGTGGACGGACATATCGTTATTTAAGTGTTTTCTCCTTTTTCTCTACTTTCACCACTCCTGCTAACATATATAGAAAATATATAAACCTGTACATACAGCGTTTCATTTTCATTCCTAGTAAAAAGAGTAGTCACTCAGTCAGTCAGTCATTCAGGGAGTAGAAGTAGTAGTTTACCAGAAAAGGAGCATTTCTTCCTTGAGTGGGTTTTGTTGTAACAGATTGCTCAATATATAAATGCAAACGGTGTTTCTCCTGATATAGCAAACTTTGTTTATACCGAATATATGGGCAGATTGTGTATGGAAAAATTGCGTGAGCGTGTAGGATTCTATATTTTTTGAAAGGGATTAGAAGAGGAAAAAAAGTAGTATGTCTTTTTTGTGCTGTGTTTATTATTATTACCGTTTTTTCTGACAATACAATGCACAACACGATGAAATGTATACCATACATGTATGCATGACGTGTACATTCACTTGGCGGATTCCGATGGAATAAAAAACATGCTATTGGAGAAGTCGTAGTGTTCTGTCTGTAGGAACATCTATATCAACCAATTCTACCTCATCCTTTCTGCACAAAGAGAACTCGATTTTGATACTGTCTCTCGTACTATAATTCGAACATAAACTAAAACAGGGAAAATGTCACACGAGAGAATATTTCGATGTCAGAGTGCTACATTCCATATTGATGGGGCGACATACCAAATCGGTAATTTTTTTCAATCTTGTCGTGTAACCATTTTTTGGTACTCTATCCTCCCACCCCCACCACTTGTATGCGTACTAGTGTTTTCCCTTTGCCTGCCTTAAAATACTTGTGTTCTAATATGTGTGTAGGTACGCATGTACATCCATCTCAATTCTCTACTGCACTGTGATGTAAAAACAATAATTTTGATCGTCATGTGAAAGAAAACTAACTTTTGACGCTGATGAGAAAGCATGACATGAGTAACATGTCCTGATATGATCTCGTTGCTATTTTCATTTCTCCCTGTATTTTCTATATTTAAGTGTAAAATATGTATATAAAGGAGTTTATGATGCGTTCACTCGCTTTTCATCCAATCGCCAATCATTTGTCATCATTTAGCTGCCATCCCATGCTTTCTCTATTCCCAGAGAGAAATCTCTCAACAAGATAGATAGGAGGAATGAAGTAAAATCAATTTATCATCACACACATGCAAGCAGGCAAGGCAGCTTAGATTTTACCAACTTTCAGTCTTCTTCTGGTTGGGAGGAAACATGCCCATTCTTTAATCGAGCCGTATAGTAGTGAAGAACAAGCAAGGAAAGAAATCAGGGGCACTTTCTCATATATAAATAGAAAGTTAACAGAGAAAAGAGAAAGCTAGATAGCTGAGGAGCAAAATCTGTTTCCAAAAAGGGAGAAGAAAACCTTCTGCTTTTCGGGTGTTTATAAGGAAGTATAAATGGATTACTACTTTGTTGTCAATTCGATAAAAGCCTTTATACGGAAACCTAAAGCCAAGTTACAGTCCTTATTGCACTTGTTAGCACAGATTCTGTCTGATAAAGAATAAAAATTAAGTAATAACCGTTTATCTATTTTTGGGCATCATTAATAGAAATGTATGACGAGGACAAAAAGATTTTTGGGTGAAGGGAAGAGAACTTCAAATATCAATTATGTCTGTAAATGTAAACGCAGTTATAATGCATGAATCGTTTCAGCTTCTATATGTAGACAATCGTTTGCTTGATTTAAAGAACCTTAAGTATGGCATTCGTTCAAAGTATACAAAAGCAAGAGAATAATTTTAACTCAAAAACTTTTTCCCAATATTGAAGCAAACATTGTTTTAGTTTTCAATTTCAGCGAGGAATCCTTCAAAAATTTCCCGTGATCGTTATCAATACCCCGCTTTTGTGTTTCTTGGCATATGAAGTGTAGTGTATCGCATCTTTGTCTCTACACTATAAACAAACTTATATTGTGGTTCATAGATATTGCCACTTGGACATAAGAAAAAACTATTCGTTTATGTAAAACAATTTGAAATTTTCATTGCTTTCATGTTCTTGCATTGTCCAAAAGTATCAAAATGGTTGTGAAAAGTCTCATTTCTTAACATCTTTTGAGCCACAATGTTATTCTTGTAAGCGTTTGTGGAATGCACATTGTTAAAGCGAAAAAAGTAAGCACACACAGTACAGCAAAGCTGTCGTAGATTCATCAGTATTTATAGACATTACATTGTGTGTTTTAGTTGAACTGAAAACTATCTCTGTTCTTGGAACACTTTATTTTTGTTTTAACAAAGTTTCATGGCCATGATGATGAGAATCTATGGTCATGGAAAGACAAACGATAATCAAGAAAGTTGAATGAAAGTAATCAAGATAGAAAGCAGGAAATACTTGCAAATGCAAACTTTTATAACCGTATAATCCCTTTTTACTACTTTACACGGGCATACGTTTCCATACACGGTAATCTTTTTGATCTTTTCCTTTCAGTTGCTAACGATGAGCCAACTAATGGAGTAAAAATACTTCGACGGAGGGACCCTCCCGTCGACCTTCAAACTGACCTCCCAACCCTGTGCAATGTCTCCGTGGTTCAGAGACTTAAACTCATTTTGGAGAAATTGGAGTCTGGCCAGTTGGACACTGTTCCACCGGAAGTGCTTCAGAAGAACATACAATACGCGATCCAGTTGATTCAAGATGGAGATCCAGTGAAAGACAGGTTCGAGCGGAAATTATACTGGCTATTACTTATACAAAAATTCATGACTACGCTATTACCTTTTTAGCTCAGTGAGCGCAATGCTGAGCCTTAAATTGTTGGTAAAACTAGACCACGCCTGTTTGCGATCTATTTTGAGCCAGCATAGAAATCTAACGCAAAGCTATTAACAAACTAGCAAACAGCATTGTTGTTTTGACAGAAGAACGTATATACCATCAAGTGAAACTCATGATAACTCATGAACTAACTCTCTGGCATTAATGAGATGGGGTAACGTGGATAGAATTTAATTAATGCGTCAGCATCATATATCCTATTTTCCATTCTACTAAACTTCCACGCAGCCGGTAATCCATAATAATCGTGCTTTAATGGCGTGTGTCTCTGCGAATCCTGCATTCCATATCAAGCAGTTCTACAATAAAGCATGCCATAGGCTATCTGACTCTCAAAATTTGCTTATTTAACGCGCATCTTATATTATCCTTTTATAAGGTTTCAACTTTCTTAAGATAAATATTTGACCTCAAGAGGAAATTTGGACGAGTTTATCAATGTCACATCACCCATCCCGTCAATTCTACTACGTCAATGTTTATGTGTCTTTCACCCATAACAATAATGATACGGAACAGTAGCATCCGTGGTTGTGCCACATATTGCACGAATGTGGAAAGAGACTAGAGAAAGAAAGAACATGTGGAGTAAACAAAAAAAGAGGATAAGGTCTATAATACATAATATAATGATCGATGGTGTTAACGAAAAAAAGACACATCACATTATCATAAAGGAAACTAAACCAGCAGTAGAAACAAAGTAAAAGTAAGTTTAAGTTTAACCACAACCATACACAGAGACCGCGTTCTTAGGACCGCCAACTGACTGATTTAGCAGAAGCCCGCGGCGCGTTCTTTCCTTCTATTCCTTAAATAGCAAGTGTAAGAACAACAAGAAACGGAACATACATAATAACACATCATCATCGCACATGCTATTTTTTATTACGTATGTATATCTAAGGAAGGAAGACAAGAGAGAGGAAGAGAATGGGAAAGAGAATGCACACACATGTATTTCCACTTTCTCCGTAGTATTACCATATGGCCTTTAATTGACAGTTCTCCGTTGTTCTTCTTCAACCAATCCATCCCTACATATTTTTATGCCTACCTCACTCTCGTTTCCTCTGATAGTGGGGTACGAAAATTGTAGCGTTTAGAGTATGTGGTGGTCCATAATATATAAGTACACATACTCGAGGAAAAGACACATGATGATAGCGCGCACACATACTCACTGCTCAAACTTGGAAGAAATAAATATGAACTGGTGGACAAATAAAAATCGATCATTTCCCTACTTTTTCTCATCTAATATTGACTATTTTCGCGTTCTTTGACTTTCACTTATTCCAAATACTCCCCCAGCTTGCTTGCACATACGTATATTCTTTACAAACATAAAGTCATGTTTTGTGAGCATTAGGCATAGTAATGTACATTTTACCGCATAGTTTATATACATACGTATTACGAACAACGCTACAACATACCACATGCCGTTCGCATAAACCGTTATAGTATGAAAATTGTGATGAACCCATAATAAAAGATATTGCATAAAAGAAAGCCAAGTGAAATGTGCTCGTACCACAAGTGTGTATGTGCATGTGTTTGAAATTCTCATTCTTTCAATATTTCTTACAGTTTCGCGGATCGAACACAAGTATTATATTGATATATTCACACATACGTCTTCGTCTGTTTGATGAGCCTACAAAAACTACAACATATGCGCTACAAATATGCAATTATTATTGTATGAAAAGTTTTTATTGTTATTATTCTATTCTTCTCGTCTCCCTTTCTCTTCTGACGTAGACAAACCATAAATAGGGCAGGAAACGAAAATAATGTACATGTACTACATATAAACGATAGAATGAACCACAACAAGATAATATTATGAGTTTTTTATACGCTTGTACTGGTAATATTGTAGGTACTTACTCTTTGTGTCAAGCAGGGAAATGATAGAGGAAGAAAACGAGAAAAAAGGACAATAATATTATCATATTGTTGTCTGTGTGTGTGCATGTATTAAGCATGTCTTTCTCTTTTATCTTTCGAAGCAAATGTTCCATCGGTGGTGACAGTTAAACTAAACATTTTGTTTCATTTATGTACAGACACACTCACATGCACAGAAAATTTGATGGCTGCTATATGCTAAAACATGGTGTATATATTTAATATAATTTTTTATTGTTGTTATTATTATTGTCATTTTTTCTCAGTTAGGCTGTTGTCGTCATCTTGAAATAATACCTTTGTTGATTTGCTTGTATCTTTCTCTCTATCTAATGTCTAATCATAAAAAAGACGGCCTTGTTATTATAATTTACGGTGAATGCTAGATCTGATAAAAATTATATGTTTGGTACTTAATTCGTCTTGGCATATTTAGTTCTTATATCTTATTAAGAATTTTTATTTTTACGCCGCTCTTATGTAGTTTTCTTATGGCAGTTCTGTTTACAAGAATGGTAGTGACAAGTAATGGAATAAGAGTACTGCGAGTGTTATATAGCAAACAACATGACATGTCTTTGTTTCAAACGGTTACACAGGGAAAAAGCTCATCCGATTAAGTTTAAAGAGTAAATGCTGTTGACGGTTTGTGTTTGATGTGACGGAAAATCGTGCTTTCACCAGCAGGAGCGGCTCGTATGAATGAATGGAAAACGGTATTATTGGCATTTCCATTACGTACATACTGCATGAGAGCATCGATAGTAAATACACAAAATACGTTTATATATACATACACAGCTCAATAAGCTCAAACCGGTAAGGTACATAAAGCATGGTGTCTAGAACAGGATTCAGATAAAAATGTTCTTTTATGTGCCTATTTAGTCTTATGCATATGTTATTTGCGAGTAGAGAAAAAGGTAGTCAATTTTCTCTCCAGCATAACAAACTGCAACTGGAGAAAATCACCTCATTTATTATTCAACAGCATAAACGGTTTCATGTGACCATTACTCTAACTGGGAACAATAACTGAATTGGTATCCTGTGTATACACCACACATACGAACAACTATGATTTTTGTACACCTTTTATTTGCTCGCTGGAACTTACGATGTAAATTCCTGTTTGGAGTTGACTAGTTGACAGCATTCTTATTTCAAGAGAAAAAGAAAATTATGCCCAAAGCTACAGTTACTCCAACGGTTCAAATGGTGTTTACAATAGTATACATAATTCGTTTTGGAAATATACAGAATATAACCTTATTTTGGGCACTACTTTCACGAAAAGTGAGCTTTCACCATCAGGATTAGAGCTTCCATAATTACAGCAATTTCGTTAATATTTTTTAAATGAGTAGTGTCGACCACTAGACCGCATAAGTCATTGCCAACGGTCATGATCTTAAAAACGATCAAAATAACCACCATAATGGATGTAAAAGAAATGCGGCAAATCAGCATGTACAAAGCGCAAGTGACTAAAACGATATAATTTTCTTATAGTTTATTAACTTTTATTTTTAGATGTTAACGACTGTTTATTGTTTACTTTCATACATTAGAATTCCAATCCTAAATGATATTGTTATGAAAGTCACAATCATGCGCAATTATTCTGAAAATAAAACCTCGGAGAATGATCACTCTCGTTAGGATGATTTTAGGAAGCTATTTATGGTAGTTATTCATATTTATCCGTCAGAGCTTTCAAGAGTATGATAGGCTTTGCCAAAAACTGTAGCTCAAATCGTCTGGAAACCTTCATTTTTCACATAATCCGCAACAACATGTATCAAGTATATATGTACCGGCTTACAAAACAAATACTATTTGTCTAGATTCTACTACATGCACACAGTATAAATATAAGTACAATTTGTCATATGTCTATAATGCACATAAAGTTGTAATTGGATACGGTAATTTGACTCCTTTGATAATCTCATTCAATTTTTCCCCTATGGGATTACCGTAATAATATATCTTATTTTCATATAGTACATATCATACATGATGAAATGGGGTTATACCGCCATGCAATTCATTATTATTATTATTGTAAGAACAGAAAGAAAAACAATATATTGCGATTATGTATCTCATTTGATCATAATAATACTACTCGTGAAACTGTGAGTAAGAGTAACCTTGTCAAGTCATATATTATAACAACACTTTAGTTTCTCCTTTAATGTTTGCTCAAGGTATGTTGCAGTAAAGTTACTTATTAGCTCGCTCCTTGTTATGCCGTCGTAATAATACTTCCAGAAACAGAACGCAAGCGCGCGCACATACACACACATCCGTCTGTACACATAATAATAAAGCTATAGCTAACGTAAATATTTTGAATTTCACTGGATGGCAGAAAAGGATGGAAACAAAGTACAGAACTAATGTTTTCTATAATGTAGTTAATTAAGCCGAACCAAGTCAAAACAAGCTTCCTCACATAATAATACACTATTTAAAGCCATAAACATACGAAAAGTTCTTTTTTTATTTCGCAAAAGACGTAGTTAAGACAAGAGGAAATATACATTCATACATCATCAGAGGAAAGCTATATGGAAGTGAAGAGGAAAGTCTTCAAGGTATTTTCTTTTCTTTCATTAGGGTAATGCCGGCTACATATGACATGTTTTTCACTGAATAATGTACGTAGGTAGAATGAATATGTAGGTATGTGCGTGGCGGATTATTGCACAAGAGGAGTTAATTCAGTGTATGAGGAAAAGTTGGAAAAAATCGATTAAACCTGTGTATATGCATATTATGAAGAGAAAGGCAAAACAGCATGTAATAATTTGCAGATGTACAAAATAATATTATACTCAATGAAGTGCTGTACCTGTAGGTGAAAGCACATAAGCTTGTTAAACCTAAGGGTTTGGTGTATAATAAAGCTTGAAATATTTATCTACAAAGATTATCAAGTGATATTTTACCTTTCCCTAAAATACGCCTCCAAATAATGCTATTACTAGTACATGTTTCCCGATGCCGTCTTCACGTTCTCCAGGTTCATTAATATGAGGTCCTATTATTATTACTGGTGATTTGGGACGATACCTTTTTTTATTTATGATGCACATGATTCCAGAAAAGCAGTGAGTATGATTTTGTGCGTTGTTCAAATTAAATGGTTTATAATAAATTGTGTTCAAACAATGCATGGTCTTTGAGTATCTGTAATAAAAATCAGCAATTTACCAACTGTGAGCAATTATTGTGCCAATCCCTTGCTCTTTTTCTAATCTAGACACAATTTTAATCTTTATACGTTTCCAGAATACCTTCTTCATTTCTCCAGCTAATCACTAGTGGTATTCAAGGATCATCGTCACTTTATAGCCGCATCAGGGTCATCTTCGTACCCTCATTATGGAATAAGCATAGCATGTGTTTTTAATCAAAAATATATCCGTATCAGTATCATTCCCCAATTCAAGAAAGCCTGTGAGCATGTCTTCTTAATACTTCATTTAATCTTCTCTGCTGGTTTTCTCTGGGTTTCCTGTATCACTACAATTGGGAACCTCACACGCTCCATGAGAATCTTTTATGTGTTACTAGCGTACACATGTGGCTATAATATAATATATATTTAAGGATTGTGCTCTGTGTACAGATCTAAATACGTGGGTCGACGGTGCAACACAAGTGAAAGAAATCTTGTTGCTTTTAGTGCCCTTGAGAGTCAAGTAGAAAACCAAGGTTGTTTACACTACTCAACAAACACAATCGAATGAATGACTTATCCTCCCTCTCTCTCTCTCATGCTGTCTTTCTTCCTTCCTTTTCTTCTGTTCTGATGCAATGATAGGTGCACACTAAAACGCCCGCTGTAATTTGCCAAACCGTTGTTGTTTGTCATTAAAGTTATTACTCGAGCCGGCCATAAAAGACTTTTTCTCCTATTTTTCTCTTTGGTGTGACGTACGTGTATTGTGGGTCATATTTGAACTGTTAGAGAAGAGTAGAATCAATCCAATTCACCTATTTTCCCTTGTCCAATTATTCATCTTATCCTTTCTAATTTCATTTACTATGCATAATATTTACTGCTATTGCTTACTTTTATTATTAACTATAAAGTTAATTATTACAGTACGTAGCTCTCATTCTTGCCCAAGTGTTTATATAAACGCTTCAATGATTATGTTATCTCATGTTCGTCTTGTGCGTGGCTGTTGTGGAATACGTCTAGAAATGACAAATGTGGAAATTGCGTTTGTTTCATCATGTCAAATTGTTTATGATATTTATTAACTTGTATGTGTGTGTACGTTCTGTCAAATATTTGTGTGCTAATCAAATTAATTATTTATAAATGTTTTAAACATTCAATATGTGTATATTTCAATATAGGTAATAATTTCCATACTATTACTCTGACTGACTGACTACATATATTTATATTATGTGTTATATTTTATGTGTATATATCCTAACAGAACTGCTGTTCCTTGTCAACATGAGGCAACAGAAACATCCACCTCCGCTGTCTCCACCATCCCTTCGCACAGCACGGCAGAAAACGCCTTGAACAATTTGTCCCATATTCGTCAACTCCAGCATCAACAATTACTCCAGCAGCAGCAAAGAAGGCAAAGCTCGTCTACTACTTCTTGTGTTGCATCCTCTGCTGCCATTATTGCCGCTGCCACTGCTTCCGCTGCTGCTGCTGCATCTTCTTCGTCTACAAAATCCTCTTCTACTAATATAACTACCACTACTACAGCTATTGCTGCTGAAGAAGAATCTAGTTCTTCTGAACTTCCGTTTCCTCCTCCTCAAAATACAAATCTTTCTTCTTCCATAACCACCACCCTCACTGACTCCCTCATTACAACAACTACAATTACAGCATCTACAACTTCTACTACCACCACATCACTTCCTCCTAGCTCAACAACTACTGATACTGACCTTCCTAATGTCGATACAATTGAATCTGAAACGAACACAACTACCACCACAACAGTTGCCGTTACCGCTGCAAGTAGTAGCGGTAATGATAACGACACTACATCAACACCAGCAACACCCACTACTGCTCCTCCCACAATAATCACACCGAAAACAGGTCGGAAGAGCAGTATAGCAGGTGGTGGTGCTGCTGCCAATGACACACTTACAGTACCGGAGTCTCGCAGGTTTACACAAAAATGTTTCATTTCTATTAAATGTTTCATAATGATGGGTGAATACTATTCGTTAGTAGGAGTGGTTTGTTCCCTTTTCAAGTAATTTAACCCTTTCTCCAAAGTAAACAGTTCAATTTGATATACAATTCATTATTTTTGGCTGTGATTTTTCATGTAGAGAAAATTACCCTCACCCTATGCTCGTTAATATGTTGTAGCAGTATTTACCCCCCTTAAATAAGGAATTCGAGGCAAAGTTATTTCCACTTTTAATGTGTAATTTTATTTTCAAAGATTTTTTGATGCAAACTACATTTTTATTGTTTTTACTTCACACTTTACATTACAATCGTTTTCACACCATTTTTACCTCACACACAAAGAACCCTGAAAAAAACATTTGAATTTTTACACAATTTTGACCTATAGCTAACCGTAATGTTTTTTCTCGCTGTTTGTATAAATAATTTTAGTAAAGCTATGTAAATAAATGGTTTTTTGCTTTAATGCTTGCAGTTTACATATATCTAACTAAAGCTTAGTTGCTGCACAAAATTGTTATCAAGAACTAATCATCGCAGCGAATTTACATTTCAGTAGACCACTTCAGAGATGATACGATGATGTACATAAGTAATTACATAAAAATGCATATTCTCAATGCTTAAATGCATGATACATAAAATAGCTACATAATATGGATGGTACTTGGTGCTCATATTTTTTACAAACAAATAAAATAAGCCCATTTGGCCTACATCTTTGGAGAATATTCACTAGAAAACGATGTAAGTGAAATACGTTTTTACATTTTCAGAGCAGACAATGTCTTAAATATCCATTGCGTTTGGTCTACTTTGATTTTTTAGCCAAACTACGTGCTTTTGTAATATCAACATAAAGTTATAACTATTGTTATTAAAGTGATAAAACGGAATTAAGTATTGTTAGCACTGATCCAAAATCTCGTTTATACATACACGCACAGAAAATTTTAAATGGTTAAAATGTAGTCAGGTGTAATCTTGTACGCAAAGGTAATAAAATTTGGTGATGGAAATCGTATGGGGTCTGTGGAACGAATAATATGAGCCATTAGCATCATAAAAGTTTTATGTGTTGGCATTTATCCACCTATTTTCCGTGGGCCTGCTGAAAAATCGTTTCAGGATTCTCATCATGACCGTTTATGCACCACTTACGCTACCACAACATCAGCACCATCAAATACCACACATCCAGCCGATTCAAATATTATTCTGTTTGAAAAATGGCAATCCATTTATTAGTCGTTTCGAATGATTCAACATGTGAATAAAAATATGTTCTCATCATCACCAGCTCAAACTATAGAGGAATAGAGGAATGCATAATATGCCAATGAATCTGATATATTCACCTTCTGTCCATGTCCATCTTCTTTTTGAAGGATAACTGTAGGTAGAGAGGAGAAAGGAAAACTTTAACTGGATTAGAAAACAGTGTTAGTGTGAAGTTGTTGCCGCACTTTACAGTTTTTCATCTCCACTTTGCATGCACGTGCTCAAAGCGGTAGTGATGCTGGCTGGCTAACATCTTTACGTGTACATGACGCTGTCAGACATCAGAGATGCTTTTCCTCTTCTCCGACAAATCCTGAAAATTAAGTGAACTCTTTCATACGTAGCTCGTGTCAAAAACGCGATGGGGGTGACATGGCCGCATATTCCTCCTGACTATAACCCATCGTTGAGTAGTACAGATGGTCAAACGGACGGACAGGGAAAAAATTTAGAGAAGGCCGTCTGCCACTTTTTCAGTTATTTTATTCAGACGGACTGACTGAAAGTCAGAAAAATTGCATGGAATATTTTTTCTCACTAGTTTTTAAACCAATATTGACAAATTTCTGAGCTGTACGCAATGGTCTTGTTTACATAACTTTGTAAGAACCAGCAACGTTACATATATGACTGTTGCACTTTTCATTACACTAGTGTATCGTATGAAATATTTCGATTTTCGATCGTGAATGATGTTTGAGATGCTGACACACGCTTATTTATTAGTTCTACTTTTTACAGTCAAAAATATGTTTTTCTGGTACTGCAGGAGTGTAGGATTGCTAAAAAGTTGAAAGAGAAACCTTTATGATGGAATAGTGTAAAAAATCACTGCAGCTGACTGACTTTGTTAAGTTCAATGTTACATGATTTTTCAAACTTTTCCCCTTGTTTATTAAGAAAAAAAAGAACTAAATCTCAACTTGTAGTGTGTTTGGGAAAAAATTATTGATATT
The DNA here is from genome assembly GCA_034700605.1 of Willowsia nigromaculata. NCBI lineage: Eukaryota > Metazoa > Arthropoda > Collembola > Entomobryomorpha > Entomobryidae > Willowsia > Willowsia nigromaculata. The sequence goes on along the minus strand of JAQIXX010000142.1, from coordinate 22,298 downwards.
TTCCTTGATAAAACCATGATTATAAATGATCATATTAAAATGTGAAGAACGCAATTATCGTTCTTGTCAGCGATACACCTCATTGGGGTAACGTATAGCATGGAACAAACAATATTTTGCTTTTGCAATCTCAGTCTTATGAGGTCAACTACAATTTAATACTTTCTCGTTTACAATTAATTCCACGTTTCTTTCCTTATTTATGATATCCCTTGAAGCCTAAAGCCCAGCAACACTAAAATATTTTCATGTGTAATAATTGGAAAATGGAATTTCAATAAATAATACGTGATGCATACCCGATACCCACATGCATATATGCTGCATGTTTGAGATGAGTGAGTTAATTCAAGTAGAAAGCAAACTGTTCAAATATAAAGCAATTCTTTAAGTTACTGCATGACAAGAAGCATTACATTAAAATTCCTTCTTTGCATCTTCTTGAGTTATATTTAAAAAACCCTAATATAATTTGGTAGACTCCTTGAACTTAAATATTATAGCATTAAAGACCATATACATGAAGGCACGAACGTGCCATTTCGACCAATACGAACTAGAGAGCTTCCATGTCACGAAAGAAGGAGGAAACTTACTGAACAAGCAACTTTACATTTCATGAGGTTTTTCCTGCATTATCCTGTCGTAGTAGTGGTTTGTCTCTAGGAGAGTGGCTGAGTGGGCCGCTCTGTCCTTTCTAAAAATGGTCCGTAAAAAATTAGAAAGACTAGGAATACATTTTTTAACCAATTCTGCGACGAAGCCTTTTGTGAAGAAATGTCTTGTTTACAGACTCCAGCTATAACGCAGTGAACACAAAGCAAGCACCACTTTCACATTTTTAAAAGCGTTATTTGCATTGCATATTGCATGTAATAAGTACTCGCGGCGCTTTCGTCAGATTGGACATAGAATGTTGCTGTCACTTACATCAGGACCTGCTTATCCTAGGTCCGTGTTTTATATTTTTAGAGCTGCAGTCAGTAAAACCCGCAAAGTTCTCTGTTCTCTCACTGATAATCAAACAGTAAATTCTAGCACATAATACGTACGAGAGACGTTTGAATTTTGCTCAACTATCCCCCTAAAAAGGACGACGCATGAAGTTATTAAAAAATTCCTGAGCTCTCAAAATGAGGTCTTTATGAGAATGTGACATCCACATCACTATTTTCCACGAAACCACACTCCTCCATACCGCCACCACAACAGCGCCTATCAAATTCACATCTTTCTCAGGTTTTTTAATATTATTTACTGGAAAGAAAAAGAACCAGTGAGAAGTAGGAAAGCACATTTTATCTGTCGAAAAAAAGTATAAAAGAAAGAAAGCACTTGCTCATTCACCAAAAAAGAGGTGACTTTGGATAAAGCGCTTCACAACTTTTAACATCGCATTTTTAGTAGACGTGCAATGACATCAACCTAAAAAACGGAGCGAAACAGGAGTAATGTAAATGTTCTTGAAATACATAAGTTGATTTTCTTAGAGATATCAACTTCGAAGCGTGTTTTTGTTGATGTAAGCTTATTACATATCAGTACGCAGTAGGCAGAAGGTCCACAATTTCAAATTCTCACCTAATAACATTTAGCAGTAAATGATGCATGTAAAAACAAGTAACATGATGATACACATGATGGCAAAAACTGAATAGGTAATGCGTGACATGTAACGTGGAATAAGAAAGTACCAAGATAGAGCATTCCTTCTACGACTCATTGAACGATTGAATTGAAGCGTTTAATTAAAACGGGGGTAATTTATTAGGTTTTGCTCATGATTACCCTGTTTTAAAAAACACTCTAATTTTGAGTATAAAACAAGATGCCATACTGTGCGTTAAACTACCAAATGCTTAGTTATTTAAAGCACTTTCCATTTGCCATGCATTGAAGTCATTTTGAAAGTGACCATTAACGGCACAGCAAAACCCTTCTGATTGAATTGTATTTCTTCTTGTGGTCTGGCTTATTGGTTGAGAGGTAATAAGTGGAAAAATGCTATTTTTTCCTTGTCAATGCGTTTGGGTTGAGGAAAAAAGAACAGTAAATTAGGCACACCTTGGACTGTATGAAACACGTGTAATTTTTTACGCGTTCCACACCACCGTTTTAAACATGAAAGAGACTCCATTTTCTCGATTTTCATCAAACACTTTAATGCGTGTTTCCCATAATATTCGGGCTTTTAATGTCCCCCTGTTATTGCCCAATTTCGTTGTTCAAAGCTGAAAGCATATTATGAACACTAGAAAATAGAAAGACGAGAAAAGACATAAAAATATCCAATTGCCATCAAACGACCTAGCGAAACAGCAGCACTTAAATTGGAAAGTCGTAGATTACTCTTCGTTTTTCGTTTTACACAAACGGCCCAGATACCAGAGAAGAGGACCAATGAGTGATGTTAATATAGAGAGAAACTATATACGATACATATTAACAGTGAATATAAATCGCAGAGTGGTATTCACTTTGTGTGCCTACTTGTGATTGCTACGAGTAGGTTGATCGTCGTGGGCGGGCGTTTCATGGTCGTGTGGATGACGCCTGGTCCGGATTTGAATGTTTTCAGCACTCTCATAAACCAAACTCATACAATAAAAATGAGCTCGTAAAAGGCCCTACATACATTCCCTCTCTCTTTCAGAAGACACTTGATCTTTTCTAATGTAAATTTTATTGTCATAAAAATGTTTTGATCTAGTGGAAAGAAAGTAACGTGGAATAACATATAGAGTCACATTTTCATATTGAGAAAAAACTACAAAATATAGATGTGCATCAACCACATTTTGAGATTGGGAGTGTTTGTTGCGCGCTAAAGCATGTAAATATGTAATAAATAAATATTAATGTAAGTAAATGGAATTGTAGACGTTTTCAAACATATTTATATAAAGTTCTTCGGAACGAAAACTTGTTTAAGGAAATTGAAACTGAAAATGGCAAAAGTTGAAGGAAAATAGATTGTGAATCTACACAAGATCTACAAGTAAGTAAAGTTGAAGTAATTTCTTTGCATTGTAGAATGAAGTGAAAAATATTTTTTTATGATTTAAAGTGATAAAATATTCAAACTTTCTCCATGATTCAGGCAGAATAGGAGCTAGTCAGTAAACGGAAGATCGTACAAGTGTAGAACTTTATTGTCAATTAGCTATCGAAATACTTCTTCTGGCCATTATAAACTTTTTCCTGCCATAGGCATGAAAAGTAGGCGATTTGAATAGAATATGTCACGTCATCTTCATCCAAAAAAAGTTATTCTTGTCACGCTTCACTTCCTCCATTCATTCATGCATAAGCTGAAAAACATACCCTAATAATATAAGATATGAGTATAACGTTATTGGTAAGGTGTGTACCTACATAACTATTGAATGCATACTAATAAAGCATACATAATTGAGACATTCATGCCGACACTAACAGTGTAACCTGTTTTTTGGATATCACTAAAAGAAGAATGATATATCTTCATATTTTCGTCTTGCATTATTTTCCATATTTAAAAAATCTTCATTTAAAAGAGGAAATCATTTCCACTAAAACTTTTTCTTTTTGGTTAGAGGCAACACAGTAGAAATTCCTGGAAATATATCTTTTGACACACACACAAGCTGTTGCAGCAAACTTTATTTTTGTATGATTTTCACAAGGACATATGATATTAATATGGAAGTGAACAGGGGGTGCAAAAATGTGTAACTTATCATACGTGTTCAATACAACCTTTGTGAGAAATCTTATGAGAGTGAAGTAAAAGTAAAAATGTTCGAAAAGTATGCTCATTTTCTCTCCATCAAGGAACATTGTTAGGTTGAAAGACAAAATGCAACTGAAAGACGATGCATATATATTCACAGGTATGAAAGCTCCGTCCATGTACATTTTGGTTTTGACATATCACATTTCCAGTCCAAGTCCAAATTATTTCAGACTTTATGTAGAAAGATAAACGTAGTCAGAAGATTGTTAGTTATAATTTTACGATTTGCAGTGAATCACAGGAGAAACTGGAGATTGGTTTATTGCATGAATTTTAAAATCCGCATTATTATTTAAACATGTGCTACAACAACATGATGTTAAACATGACAATTATACCTGAAATAGCTTGGCTATTGAGAGAAGAATGGAGCGACATGATAATTTATATCGCATTAACCTTCTCAGGAGATGTATATGGATATGGAAGATATAGCACCATGGAGGGTCTTTAAGCTCATGCTGCTTTGCAGATTAGAAAATTAGAAAATGTTCATACATCCGAATCTCTCGAGGCAAATTTCGTGCCATGTTTGTAATACATGTAAGAAGGATAGGAAAGGAAAATCCTTATTTGAATTGAAAAAGCATTGAAAGAGTTTTGTAGGCATGTACACATGGCGCAGTAGACTCATTAGGGCGATCTGTTTTGTCAAGTCAAAATGAATAAAATAATCCCAAGGATGACTGGATGAAGCCAAGAAGCGTATGGAAAAAGAATTAACAAGCTTTGATAAGTCTGAATCCACAAGGACCGGAAGAGGTCTTACTTTATTCAAACAAGGTCTAAATATTGTGCAATATGTTTGAACAAATATGTTTGTTTAACGTCATAAGATACTCCCAATATCTAGGCATTTATCTAATCAAAAGAAGTATTTTGATGAGTTCTGCTCATATTGATAGTGCTTGGATTTTGTTGTAAAGCGGTAGAAAGAAAATATATGGATAAAAATTGGAAAGACTAATAATACATTATCATCAACGACTTACCTAGATGTAATGTAAATGTATGCATTTAGAGCTATATGTTCTTGTGCTGCATGCTTTGGTTTAAGGAAACTTTTGCGGAGTTTTTTTCATAGCACGAAAGGAAAAGTTTGATCTCACAATATCCCAGGGACGTATCCGTAGGAAAAATATCGTGCATGGGAATTAAGTTGGTTGATTAGACGAGACATTGAAGGAATTAACATTGCTACTCATTAAATCCCTTGTTTGATCTAGAGCTTATTTAGTTCATGGATCGGATTGATATTAAAATTATGTATGTATTTTCAACCAAATTGACTGCTTTTTGGCAATAAATACAAATACTTTGGTATCTATGATTTCCCAGTGGCATTGTTAAAAATAATATCTCCTGCTTAATATTTTGCTAAACACAGTGAGGTAACATCGTGGTTTGCCAATGTCCTGCCCTTACTAATAATTGGGGGCTTCAATAATGCTAATCTTGAAACAGTATTTTTAAAAACTGTATTGCATAAATATTCAACAGAAAAGTAGTCCAATACATACGTAATTCGGCATTCACATTTTAAAAAATGAGTTGGCTGTTGATCTGAATATTTAAATTCTATACATATTTGTGAAAGTCGCCGCGTTAGATTGAGATCGATGGAGCATCGTAAAGTTAAACGAAAGCGCTTTGATACCTAATCCAGAGAATGCTTCAGATTTTGATGTGAACGTTGAAGATTGGTGTGTTGATGCAAAATATAGTTCTATTAGAGATTTCAATTTTTAAGCTGGAATTATGTAGAAGCTGCCACTCAGGAAAACGAAGCTATTTGCCGATGTCACTTGGATAAGTTCTTGACGGTTGATGAATTATCAATACAGGTTTTGCCTGTGTATGCGTGTCGTAACCTATTGGCATCATCCTCAGAAAATATTACGTTGCACGTTTTCATAGTTGTGGTATGGTAAAAAAAAAATGGATACATGCATGCATAAATCTTTCCCCTTTGCTATGATAATTTTTATACCAAAAAAATAACTTTCTCCGTTAAAATTCAAATGGTAATTTAAAAATCTAAACTTGTTTGAATAAAGCTAAAATAAAAAACTCTAATCAGGGAAACATGTTACAAAGATGAAAGCAACACATAGGTCGCAGTGAGTCATAGTATCAGCCGAGTGAAAGCTTAGCAAATTTTCGGAGTTTACAAAGTAAGTACATTTTACCCCGGCAAAGAAAGAAGCTATACCATACCAGTGCGACATTAGCTTTGGCCCTTTTGATCCCTTGGCTTTCCAACTCGCTAGTTTTTAACACTTTGTACCCTCGCCTCACTCATTCGCCCAAGCTATTATAAAGTCATAAATATATAATTGTACTGCACCAAACCCATGATTATAACTACTGATAAAAAAGTTTTTCCTCTATTGTATATTAATGATTATGCGGATGTGCTTTAACCTTTTACACGCTGTTTTACATGTTTTTGATCCAAGTGACAACTTAAAAATTTGCATTTATATCGGTTGGAGAACCAACACCGAGAAATGGCTAGAGAAAGAGCTAAAGCCACCATCACTGTTTTGTTGTAATCGGTTGTTACAAGAGAGTAGAAGTGGTAGTGAAAATGTGGTTATCACTATTTGCTCTTGTTCTCTTGCGGCAACCTTTACAAAAAGTGTAATTTTTTGCATACCTGTGTGATGTGACCAAAAAACTACGAAACTCAAGTTAACTGCATGACGTGTTTTATTCTATTTACTTTCACTCATTTTCCCCTAGTGTAGCAATCCGCTGTGCTCTTTCAAGTCCAGCATGGAGCACGATAAAACGGCAAAATATCGCCCTGCGTTGTTGTAAAATAATCTGGAATACTCATGATAGTTTTCTTGTATGTACTTTATATGCATCCATTGTGAATTTATTTTATATTACCTTTTAACCATATTATCCAGCTACTTAAACATGTTGGAGTTATGTGTAATATACGTATATATGCACTAATATCTTTGGTTTGTTTTTGTGGCATAAAATATATGCTTTGTGGTTCCTAGAGATTTGAAAATAATTCTATTCTGGCCTTCTGGGATTTAATTTGACAGGCGAGACGAGTCGGACAACGAGTTGTCTGAGGTAGATGAAGAGGTGATTCCAGAAGAAGTACGAAAATGGCTTGCTTCCACATTCACGAAAACGGTTCAACCCAAACCCCGTTTGGAACCTCGGCCAAGGTATGAAAGCTAATTTGCTGCTAGCACTACTATCATGTTTGGCATCCCACGTAAATCTTTTAAAATAATTTAAATGAAAGTGCCTTCAACTTCAGAGTAATCTTGTTTCGTGTCAAATATTACACGCACTATAAATAATGAGTGGTAGAGGTGGAAGGCAGCAAAGAGTTTTTACTCTGCTCCTACAAACCACCACAGGCAAGCGTGCAGAACTCGAACACTCATTCATAATAAATCGTGTGAATTTGCTTTCACTTCTTCTCGAGTAATTTATAATTTTAGCGTTTTCCCACTCTTCTTCGAGAGTATAATTGAGATGAAAGAAGGACAGAGAAAACGTAATAATTGTAGAAATTTTTGCCACCTCAACATAAAACATTCAAAGTAAAATAGATGTTCAATGTTGTGCGGAAAAGCATGAGACTATACAATAGCCAAAAAATGTTTCTTGTACATTTTTAAACGACTTTATCTGCAATAATAATAAAGGAAAATTCTAACATGTATCATTTTGATTACTATAATACGTATGTTAAAACCTTTTTGTAAGCTCTGGTGAAATGAAAAGGCTAACATGAATTATTTGGTCATGTGCATAGATTCCGATCTGTGGCCAACGCAATCCGAGTTGGGCTCTTTGTGGACCGATTTTACAGACAGCTATCAACAACTACACTTGAAATCCCTCCTGATGTTCAACAATACCTCAAGGTTGGTAAACATAATTTTCATCTACATATCATCATTGATACATATTGTATAATTTAGTATGAAAAAGAGTGGTGCACACCTTTAGCACCTATCATCACTATCGTCGGTAGCATTAGGAAGGAAGAGTTCACAGTTGCGTAATCTACACACACATGAGAAAACAAGCTGCCAAAAGAGTAAACAAAATGATGCTGTGTATCTGATGATGAATGCATGAAAAAACTGACAGAAGATAATATTATGTGGAGGGGGCTTACTCTTCCGTTTTGCTTATTTTCCTCATACTAGCAACTTTGGAGGGAAAGTATCAAAATTTCCGTGTAGTTGTACGATAACAGGATTTTCATGGAAAATCTTCTCAGTCCCATGCATGTACGTATATTCGTTTAAATATGTGTAAAATATCCTCTCTTGAGTTGCCTCATACATCCTGACCACTTTTCAGTATTAAAATCAAAAACATTCTATGTGGCAACTAGGATTTTGGTGGTCTTGTTACATCATGTAATGTATTTTAAACGCTTTAGCTTTTCCACAAAATATTTATATCTTCTCAGCAGCAGCGGAGCTTCATTTAGTTTTGAATTTAAAGCTAACCATAGAGAATCGTAGCAATGAAGCACTTGTGCTAGTGTTTTTTGCTGCAACTATGAAATATATGTCGTTGTGCGTGAATCTGTGTATACCCCACTAATGTTCTTCTTACTTCCATATGAAAAATGAGATTTTCGTCGATTCATCACAAGCGTGCGAGGTCTAAAACATTCTAAAATAAACATTTTACTGATGGATGTGCATATCTTTATATGTGGCAATGTATTATTACTTTATGTTATATAATATGAAGTAAGAATATACCTCTAGGTAAAGCTGTAAATTGAGTGGGGCCATTGATGCATGAATGATATGATAGGATGTATTCATACCCTCGTTTGCTGGGCAAGACCCCGTCCATTCACTTTTCTCCATTGATTCATTCACTTGATTTGCACCAGGGTTGAAAGAGGCTTTCTCAATCCTCTCGAGAGATATCAACCATGGCATATAATTACATTATGTTACATGTGTTTTTGCTCAAAGTACATGTGTTCTATTCTGATTTTCGGAGAGCTTGTCCGTATTTAAAACGTAAATACCTTTACACAGGGAATTAAGTGGGCTTAGAAAGCTTAAGGTTCCGTCCGTTAGCTGTCCGCTGGATTGCTACTATCAACTATCTACATCTACAACATGCCCTTTGAAATATAAGTAGTACCAAGATACAAATGAATATCTGTGGAATCACATTGAAGAATGGAGATTTAATTTGTAGAATATACACTTCCCGGCTTGTAGACGTAAAATTTGAGATAAGAATTCTTCATATTCATCATTAGTACTAAAAGTTGAAGTACGTTTTTGTCTTTTGTTCAGGTTGTACAATAAATTTGATAAAGTGAAAGTGAACAGCAACATAAATACATTCACGCTTGATCTTGATGATGCTAATCGAGGGTTACAGGGAATCATGTTTTTTAAATAAATGCAATGTACTGTACCAATGAAGCATAAGCATACATATTATCCCTAGTAGAAATTTGAAAAAAAAATATCATTTTTATTTGTTTGAGTGCTTCCTTGTAGCAATGAACATCATGCAACACAGAAAGAATTTGAAGATTCGTAATTCTACTCCCAATTACTACTTATTCGATATTTTCATAAACCATGCTAGTAGAGATTTATTATTGTGTTTTTGTGGTTTAAACGCTTGCTCATCATGGACGTTTTATTGTTTTTGTTTTACTTTATCTATAAATAACCACGCATATTGCTTTTTACAGTACTTCAAGTCTTTGCTTTTTACAATCTATTCAATCCAGTCAAGTATTTTGTGGAATTTCAGAATGCGAGCAATGATAACTCATGGTCTCCAAAAACGAAAAGGCATAACATATTATGTTTTGGTTTCAGAGATTGAAAAAAGTTGGCTTTGCTTCGGTATACAAGTCGGATTTTTTCACATCCACATAAACAAACTTAAAATCCACACGAAGCATAGCACAATATGTATACACTCGAGATAAAATCCAAAGTACACAGTATGGCGAGCAAAGTAATCATTCATACGTATTCATTAGATGAAGGATTTAATGAAACTTGTCCAAAGGGCGCCTCTTTTACATTTTTATCTTTCCAGAAGCCTGTCTCCTGAACGATACATGATGCTATAACAGAATAAACATGAGATTAGGAAGAAAGGCATATAAAATACCTTATAATAAAACTTGTTTTTGAATCATGGCATTATGGCATTGTCTCCCACAAAAACTTCAAAAAACCTAAAACCGTTGTAATATGGTGGGGTCTCATATTTTACGATGTCTTACAGCCCTGTGTGCTGTAGGCCGTTTTATAAAATGTAACTACAAACGACATTAGAGTATTGCTGTTATTAAAGTACAGGCATGAAAAAAGGATTCATATTTTAGTAAACCATGCCAGTTCGTCTTGTTCATGGGAATTTTTGGATGCAGTGACTATTATAACGATTATGGCGAAAGTGTATGGATATTTTCCATAAATATATTTACCATGCTTTCTACCTACTGCGTGCGGTTTTGGAACTATGATATAACTAGTGTAAAAACACCACAGTAAATTCGTAGCTGAAAGTTCACAAGTTTTCTTCAGTACAAAACAATCTCCCCACTCCTCGGAGGATTATTTTTCCCCAAACTTAATGGCGAATGTTGTCACAAAGAAATGAGTAGAAATGAGTTCACCAGTTCACCGTTACATTACTTTCGGTGGGTAAACATTTTATTTTTTAAATTAGCGGAAAGACTTTATTTTCCGAGTGCCAGACAGACGATGCGCCAGTATCTGCTTACAGCAACAATGCTTTAAGACTACTTATAAAATAAAATAATATGCTCATTGTTCCCTGTGCATGTGGAGAGAAGCGACGTCATTAATGATCATTATGCGCGGAAAAATTCGCGATGACATATACACACACACAGTAGTTTTTGTATTTACATCAAATATGCGAAGTTCAAAGGATTTTTTATCGAGAATTAAACTGAACGTTTCACCAAAATCTCATGTATTTCTATAAAAGTAACATTTATGCGAATAATGCGTTCACTTGTCTTCTACAGCGCTAGAAAGCATTTTGTATGAGTATTTTTAGGGAGAAGATTCATCTATGTCAAGCTGACAAACAATAGATGAGCACATTTTTCCTTAACTTACGTGCATATATATGATACAAGTATTCATGTAAAAATATAAGATTTAAGTTTATTATCATTTTTTATTATCTAGCATCATCGTATATACATCAATGCATTGTGCACTGTTATCTTTTACTGTATTTACTATTCCATTAAAACTCTTCCGCATATATAGTTTTTCTTAGTTCGCCCTCTTGTCTTGTACTTCTCCTAACCGAACAGTATGCAAGTTCTCTCATTCGCTCTTCACTTTCACCGTAAAGGTTCTTAACTCACTCTGAGAAGGCCCAAAAGCTTCTTCAACAACTTTATGCTTGTTTCCCCCTTTTATCTTTAACTATGGAAAAAAAACTTTCTTTTCCTCATCTCTTTTTGTTGCTGTCTATTATTATTGAAGCCATTATTCAGACTGAGAGGCAGTTTCCTGCAGAAATCATGAGTTTATGATGGGATTTCTATCTCTGGCATAGAAAATCTGAAAGGAAAATAAAATAAAAGACTGCTGGACAAACACATGCCATAATATTTTTTGTTAAGGGCAGTTTGTGCATTGTTTTCATTTTCTAGCACTCACATAGGTAGGTAGTAATTTAGACAAAAGTCGTGTCAGCACAGTGTCGTATAAAAGGGAAAGTATTCGTGGGTGAGTGAATGGATGACAATTAAGGTTGAAACTCTAAAATCCTCTGTCCTTCTTTAAGCTAGCAGATCTACACATTAAATTCTTTTAAGGCGATGAAAGATGCTTTTGTTTTGTAATCTTTTTAGACTTGCTTTGTCTTTGCTTACGCCATGCACCCATGACGTGCTTCTTCATAAAATATATTTATCTTATAGATGGATTTATAGAATTGCTTTGTCTTAAGAAAGCGTTCCATGTATAAATAAACATGAACATGTCACAATGTATAATATATATTTTTGTGACCCGCAACCATCCATCCCTGGTCCAAATGATTAGCATAAACATGACACGCTAATGAATGACTACGGAACCGACCCACAAACGTAGGAAGATAAGTTTAGCTGTGATTTGTATGTTTGTGCTGAATGGAATTTTAGGAAGCAAGTTGTAACTGTGAACCAGCTTGTTGTTTTTAACCCAAAAAGTTCCTCATTCACTGTAATGCTGTAGAAATATTTAGGTATGTGTTTGTAGTCTAAAAGTACTGCAACGTCAGAACATTTAAAAAATTTAACAAATTTTAAGAGAAGTATAATCATGTTAAAAAATTACGGCAGCAGTGTCTCGATAAAGACAACCAAGCGAAAGTAGATAATATCCTTCTGGAACTTGTCCATTTAATGTACAAGCTGAACCTTATAAAACATAAAAGCAAGGTTGAGAGAGATGGTACTATTAAAATTATTACGAGAGGACTAGTTAGGCCGCCCAAAAGTTGTGCAATTGCTGCCAGATCACGTCCCAAATAAATAAACATTTGGCACAATACTGAAATCGTAAACAGAGGAGAGGGGTATGGATTTTTAGAATCTTGGCTGGAGAAACTTTATGAGAAACAAAAACAATATGAAGATTGGTGTCTTGCTAAAGATCTCGAAGAAGTGGCGGGTAATTTCTAATGAAATAGGATGTTCACATACCTATACACCTGTCCATTCTTTAAAGCTAAATAATATGCTTTGGCAAATGTCTTGGCCTGCCCCATATGACTTTCCACTTGGATAAATTCTAAATTAGTAGCAAGTTTTGACTGGACCGACGGATGGAATGGTATATGCCATCGAGTAGACGATTTACTTTGTTCTTGAAAATCAGTTCAGCAGTTGTTTTTATAACTTCGGAATTTTATTGTGATATTCTTATACAAGATGTCTCCATTTTTTACTGTCTGCGTCTCAGCTCATATTCAATCTTGATACTGTATTGTAGCAGTAAGGAAAGGCAATAATTTTAATAATAAAAGCCAGCATCAAAGTACTAAACTTCTTTTCCTATTTTATTCATTCGCGGCACTGTCCAAAAACGAATTTAGATGAAAAATTAGTGAAGTCTGGGCAAACTTGAAATGACGCAGAGTCAGCAATGTTTTCTTCAGAACAACAAAAAAGAAAATAATAATCCGCTGGGTTAATCCGTATAATAGATCGACAAAACGAACACGTACGTAATAAACACTTCAGCCAGAAGAAAGTCGTTTGCCAGAGTAATGGAAGCAGAAACCAGAGACTGTCTCAGAGAAAAGATCTAAGCAAGCGAAATAATATGATGAAAAAATAAAAAAATAAAATATATGAAGAGTAGGAGAAAGTGAGCATGAATACTAATGAAACACGACAAGAGTTTAGCAGTTTACAAGACTTCACTCCTTTTTACTTGATCTTCTCTTACTCAGCTTTCCTCATCTTTTTGCTAGTTAAAAAACTCATTTTCCATGAAAATGAATGAAGAGACTTTATTAGTAAAATGGAAACCTGAGAAGATAGCAAAACTCTCAGATTTGCCATCATCAAACAGAAAGCCGTATGCCTATTTATAGCTCTGGGATTTTTTCCAAACAACTTTTACCAACAACTCCTCTTAATTCGTGGAGTTTCCACTTCAATTGAGCAAAACGGATTGAAGTTCATAATTTCGTAATGTGTCTTTTGACAGCGAACATATACTTCGATGTACTTAAAATTTAAATCTATCACTCACACAAAACCCGTTTACCGATAAATATATGCATGTTTATTTTTGCAAACTAAACGGAGATTATTTTAAGGGGCTTTAGTTTTGAGGCACTCTCTTTTGACAATGCAATATCCTCAAAAAAGATTCAATACCCCAACCAGTATAGCAAACTGCTGCGAGAAATGTTGATGATGATGATGATTTGCATCCGTCAAAATCGGTTGGTGTGAAGGACACGGGGACCATGAGAAAAAATTTCAGGGACAATTTCCAAAATCAAATCTTTTTAAATTTTATTGACCTCATATGAGTAAATTTGACCCGTGGGTCAAATTGACCCCAGGGGGAGGGTCAAAAATAATTTTGGTGCAACGGGCAGAAATTCAATACACCTGTGCTTTGAAGCATGTGGAATCCGGGAAAAATAAAATCTTTGACAGTCGGGTAAATTTGACCCCAGGGGAGGGGTCAAAAATCAAATTTTGGAGTACCGGGCTGAAATTCGATATACCTCTTCTTTGAAGCATGTGGAATCCGAGAAAAATAAAAACTTTAACTGTCGGGTCAATTTGAACGCAGAGGAGGGGTCGTAATTCAAACTTTGACCATGGGTCAAAGTTTTTATTTTTCCCGAATTTTTATGCTTAAAAGCACGTGTGTACCAAATTTCTGCCATTTACTCCAAATTTTGACTTTTAATATTTAAACCCCTCTCCTAGGGTTTAAATTGACCCCAGGGTCAAAGATTTTATTTTTCCGAATTCTCCATGCTTGAAAGCCCATATGTGTCTAATTTCAGCCCGGTACTCCAAAATTTGATTTTTGACCCCTCCCCTGGGCTCAAATTGACCCGACTGTCAAAGATTTTATTTTTCCCGGATTCTCAATGCTTCAAAGCACAGGTGTATCGAATTTTAGCCCGATACACCAAAATTTTATTTTTGACCCCCTCCCATGGGGTCAATTTTACCCACGGGTCAAATTTACTCATATGAGGTGCATAAAATTAAAAAAGTTTTGATTTTGGAAATTGTCCCTGAAATTTTTTTTAATGGTCCCCGTGTCCTTCACACCAACCGATTTTGACGGATGCAAATCATCATCACCATCAACATTTCTCGCAGCAGTTTGCTATAATACGACATGTATGATATTTTAACAATTACACAAACATAATTATCAATGACTTGCCATACTATAAAAATGCGGAGTTACAGATTTGAAATGGACTGGGCAGCTACCTTAATGAAACTACGTCATTGTATTTTTTCATGAGAGCGTTATAACATAATATATTTTTCATACATTCCTGGAATGCCAGATCAGCATTGTTGGTGAAAGATATTGAAATAAGTTAATTAAATAAACCAGTATGAGTACATAAACTGTAATTGTATTTATTTATTCACTTACATAATAATATATACTCTTAAATTATCATGACTTGTTGGATGCATAATATTTTTATCACAATGTTAGCTCAGATTGACAATTGGCATATATTCCTATAAGTTATCATCCAGATAACGTTGTTTGTAATTGCCAACGGTGGCGTTTGTGCTTGCGATTTTATTCGTTTCCATTTCTTGGAGCACAAATCATTATTTTGGAAATGCAGGGGTATAAATACTACATAATGATTTATTTGCGTCAGCCAAAAAGTACAATCGAATCTTTCCATGCATGGAGTGAAGTGAAGACATTTTCAAGATTTAATCTCGCCACGTGATGGGCTCCATTCTCTGTGGGATGTTCACTTCACACACATAACATGCCACGCCAGACAAAGATCGAAGCATTTTTTTGGGAATGTAAGTCACATCCATGAATACTTGCCCATGTATTTGCTACGACTGCCTAATACAATAAAATAAATCAGGTATTCTGATTGAGAAAGTGCCAAAATGAAGAATGCATCAATAAACTATCGGCTTCACCGCAAATGAATATTAATAAAATAATATTTAACTACAGACAATGATATTTGAGATTTTCCTCATTTTCCTCCAGAGGACGTGTTGTAATTTCAAAATGATGATATAAAAATGATATACTCGAGAATGATGACAATACATTTCGAATGAGTATCCACATACCATGTTGAATTAGCAAAGTTTCATAATAACGGCTTCGTAACGGTTACGGTTGTCCGTTAGTGCGCATCTTCAAGTTCATGCATGTTGCCATGACTGACAGACAGACAGACACTTTTTTCCATCCTCCACCACCGATAGAAAGTACCATGCCACTAAAATGACGGACAGTATAGCACTTTTCATAAGTCATTTGCTCGTCTTCCAAAGATGAAGGAAGAAATGTGGTCTGTCTGGCCAGTCTAGTCTCTGTGGCTGTGTATTGTCTGTTTGTAACGTGGTAGGCCATAAAAAGAGCAGCTGATCTTGTACATAGCCCTCAGCTAAATAGATAGTCTAGCAGAGAAAGAAGATGATCTTGCTTTTGGTGTGGTGCATGCTGCCAACGCTAATGGTTCTGCTGTGGGTGCTACGTAAAAAGCGAGCAAGGACACCCATCACGAACACCGAGGCGCAGACGGCCTCAATCACCTTCAATCATGGATTTTACAAACATAAACTTTTCTCGCCAAATTATCACTTGAAACCTTATCAACATTTAATTTTCAGATGACGAGAAAAATGTGTGTGCATCAATTATTCATAAAAGCATCATTGTAAAGTATTAGCTAAGGAGGAGTAAGTGAAGTTGCAAGCACGTGAACGGATTAAATTGCAGAGATTGAGCAGATTTTGGATAACAGGTAAGCAACATACTAAATACCTCATAAATTCTATATAGCCAAATTGTTTGCATTACATGAATAAAGTATAAATTTATATCTGTCAGTGATCCAAGAAACTAGTTGAAAACATTATCTTGTAAAAATACAGTATAGTTGATTGATGTAGGTTTCTTCTCGTACTGCTGCTTTGACTACATTCTGCGCTGTGAGCGTCTCCTTAAACCGCTCAACGCAATTAGGTTAAATCAGTTGAATGATTGAAACGAGAAAGGAAAATCTTCCAAAATGTTGTCAATGGATTAGCTTGTTATGTGTTTAGCTAAAAAAAGATGAGAGTCGATGTATCGTGTTAAAATGAAGATGCACTTGTTGCGTTGTGTTTTTTACGACTTGCTGACGGTGGCCTTTGACCCGTACATTGCAACATAGTTATATTCCACTATTATTTTTAGTTGCCAAGATGATGAGGAGCGTTTTTCTGGAGTTTGTACATGTTAGTTTTTCTTGAACGCTGTTTTCGTGTATGCAAACTGTGCCGCTCGTTGTTGCTAGTGTAAATGGTGAAGATGATTTATGTACTTGTGTGCCTTACTATAAAAATTTGATTGGCTCCTTTAATCATCTTGATCGCAATCCTGTACAGTACGTATATGATAATATATCATTATTGCGTTTGACACTAAAAAGTTAGTGTGTGTGGGCAAGAGAGTGGGGTGAGTTTTAATAGCAAGCAAGGTAAACAAATGCACGAGGAGGAGGAGAGAAAATATATGATCTTTGTACTAAAAATGCTAAAAATCATACACACAATTTGCCTGGTCTGGTCATTACTTGGTTGCATCATTTCAGCTTAGAAGGGAAGAGAGCAGAAAGTAGTAATAGGTAGTTGCTGCATTCATTATTAAATAAATTTTTGGCAAACTAAATGTGTTTCTGGTTTCCAAATGTTTTTAATTTCATATTTAATCTATAATTTTGAACATGCTCAGTTCATCGTGTCCATCAGTGGCTTCCGACCTACAAAATTATCACGGTCACGGTAACTATGATTTAACCGAGTCGAACGCTTTTTACAGAGATCCTCCTAGAGGAAAGCCCCTCGGCGAAGTCATGAGGAGTAGAACAAACTCAGGCGTCCGATTGGACTATTACCAGCGGTTGTTGTATAGAACTATCCTATGCTATCAGGTAATGATAATTTTGAAGGAAATATGAACAAATAATGCAAAAGAGAAAGGCTATTTTTAGATTAAGGTATTCTATTTTGTTTGTTTGAATTTAGGATCCGGTTACTGGATTGCTTCCCGCTAGTCCCACCGACAAGCATGCATGGATCCGTGATAACATTTACAGCATTATGTCCATCTGGGGATTGTCCATGGCATACAAGAAGAATGCAGACATGGATGAGGATCGAGCAAAAACCTATGAATTGGAACAGGTGAAAAAAGTTAAATGAAACTTTTTGGATAGAACAGATAAATATATACCTAAGTAACTTACTAGTATACGTTGAAACATTTTGTATGGATATTTTAGAGTTGTGTGAAGCTGATGCGGGGCTTACTCATGGCAATGATGAGACAAAAGGATAAATTAGAAAAGTTTAAAACAACCCAGTCTCCTCTAGATGCTCTTCATGCCAAGTACAGTTCCGAGACTGGTCAGGCAGTGGTTGGAGACAATGAATGGGGACATCTTCAAATCGATGCTGTGTCGTTGTATCTTCTAACACTGGCCCAAATGACTGCATCCGGGCTTCAAATCGTTTTCACTTTGGATGAAGTTGCCTTTATTCAAAACCTCGTGTTCTACATTGAATCAGCGTACTGTGTTCCCGATTATGGAATCTGGGAGAGAGGCGACAAGAGCAATCATGGTCTTCCCGAGCTTAATGCTAGCTCGATTGGTATGGCTAAAGCTGCACTAGAAGCGATGAATGAACTAGACTTGTTCGGGGCGAGAGGAGGTCCCGCTTCTGTCATTCATGTGTTGGCTGACGAGGCACAGAAATGTCAGGCTGTTCTCCAGTCCATGCTTCCCCGAGAATCTAACTCCAAGGAAGTAGACAGTAGTCTTTTGTCGGTTATCAGCTTTCCAGCTTTTGCTGTTGATGACCCAGATCTCATTAGGATGACCAGAAAAACTATCGTCTCCAAACTACAAGGCGCGTACGGGTTTAAGCGTTTCTTACGTGATGGATATAAAACTCCAAAAGAGGATCCCACTCGACTTTACTACGAACCTTGGGAATTACGAATGTTTGATAATATTGAGTGTGAATGGCCATTATTTTACTGCTATATAATTATCGACGCATGCTTTAGGAATGATGGAGAGTCAGCCCTGCAATACAGCGAAGCCTTAGATGAGGTATAATTAATCTAGCACAAGCTCTGCAAGAACTACCCATTGATGTATCGCTCTCTTTCTATTACAGATTTTGATAAAAACCGAGGATGGTCTCCGTCTGGTCCCAGAATTGTATTCCGTTCCAGCAAGTCATGTAAACGACGAGTACCGTTGTCCTGGAAGTCAGAAAAGGGAACCTGTTGGACGGTGTCCTTTTATGTGGGCGCAGAGCTTGTATATTATTGGAAAGTTACTTCAAGAAGGATTTTTAGCTCCAGGAGAGTTAGACCCTCTTAATAGACGATTGTGCGCGGAGAAAAAGCCCGATGTTGTAGTGCAGGTTGTAATTTTAGCGGAAGATGCAGAAATCCAGGACAAACTAAAACATTTTGATATTCACGTTCAAACCATAGCAGAGGTAGCTCCAATTGAAGTGCAGCCAGCTAGAGTTCTTAGCCACTTATATGCTTATCTAGGTAAAAAAAAAAAACAATTTTTAAATCCCTATCATCAAAATCCTAATTATGTCTTATGACTCATTCTGACACTTTCATTTTAGGAAGGAATAATAAACTAAATCTCTCCGGGAGACAATCCCGAGATGTTGGCATTTTGTGTACAAGTAAGCTGTATTCCCTACAGGATAAAATATTAGCCTTCACACCTCAGGTAATAGAATTAATTCTAAATTATGATGAATGAATAATGGTGAAAATTGTACTAGCCCCTCCCTCTTTCGACAAAGGACAAAACATAGGGATGAAATATTTTTCTGTAGTTTATAGTTCTTCTAAGGACATTTTTTTAACGTTTTCTGTAGTATAGTTGCCGTATATTCTTTCCCTTTCCCCCTATAATTGCTTAATTAAGGCAACACCGAAATACAAGTAAATTTTTGTTATTAGTTTTTTAATTTTCAAAATATAGTCATCCCAAACACCAATGCCTTGTAAAAATCCGTGTTGTAAAATAAGTTGTTATTGAATTTGATTTGGTTTTCAAATGGCCAATTTTTACACAGTTGGAATGGTTTATATTATTATGGTTACACACCCACAGCTAATGGATCCACAGCGATTTTACATTGCGTCAGACTATGAACTCATGATCGACAACTTCAAAAACGAGCTGAACTTTCTAAAATCATCCTGGCAAAATGTGCTAGGCCGACCTTTGGTGGTCTTTACTTTCAGACACGTGCATCTAGGTTTGAAACTCGCAAAGTTATCTTCTTTTATTATTTTTTAAAATTATTATTTGTTCGAATGATGTTATGCATTTTATGATTTGTTTCAAGCCTCTGAATTGAGAATAGTTGATCAGTAGTATAAATCATATTGATTTGATATAATTATTGCTAAATTGTTGGAGTTGTCAAGCCGCTGGAACTAGCTGCTAGCTTATTTTAATTATTTTTCATTTAAATTAATTTATAATATATTTGTTGTCAGTACTCGCATGGCTATTTTATGTTATAAAGCTCTGTCTTAGTATGCAGATGAAATACCTGGGAAATTAGTATATATTGCATGTTGAAATGACAATCTTGTGCACGCTCATTGGTATTATTGATTGGGTGCCTTCATGTGTAACCACCAGTTATGCGATAACGTTTTGAACATTTCGTACGTTATCGTGTAGTTGACCAAAACCCATTGACTCGTTACATCAGTACTAATCTGATCCCGTAAAAAACTGTAGTTTTTTAAATATTTTTCTTGACCCACAAACCCATAATTACAATTACAAAGCTAATGTCTACAGCTCAATGAAAGGACATTAAGGTGCTATATATGTATAAACTCCCTCAATTGTTGTACGCCCAAAAATTTTTCCTTGTGATTTTCATTGGACAGAGTTTTGACTTGGAGGAAAATTACATGATGTATGACAGTGGTGTGTTGGCCCATAATTTCGTCAATGACTTGGCTTTTCTTACTAATAACTGGAGCACTTTTCTGGGCAGACCTACGGTGGTGGTTTCATTTAACTCCACTTTGCTAAGAGGTAAATGTACAAAATCTTATTTTAGAACAACTAAATGAAATTCAACTATTGAAATGGCTGGATTACTCTCTTTTTTATGTACAAAATAACTTTATTCAGTCGTAAGTAATTGTAAGCGTGAGTTGTTCCTGTCTCCGTGTATTTTATCTTGGTTAATTATTTGTGTATGTTTTTGGGATAGCGTTCGTTCTTCTGTCTGTACAATAATATGCAAAATCAGTGTCGAATTTAATCTCAAAATGTCAGTGTACCTGTTGCATGCTTATGCATTTTTCAAAAATGAATAACAGACGCTAATATAATTGAAAACTCCAGCAATTCGCAATAATATCTGGGGAATTATCGGCTTGTTAAGAAATATTGCATTAAGGAGAATTCGAATTCAATTCAACAGCTATTAAATTTATTGGAAGTAAATATTACTTCGCATATTGGAGCATTTATATTATGTACCTTTGGCAATATATGTGTCTATATGCGTTTATATAGAGGATGGAAAAGTTCCTATGTCAATTATTACTACAATAAAAAAGCTTAGAAGTGGATACACAGTGGGAACCAGGGTAACGTTGGGATACTTGCAGGATTTCTTGAGCACATCCTGCATTACAAACCTTAGCTTTCTGGGAAGTGTAGAGGATGGCATACCAGAAAGTGAGTATAAAATGTTTTATTGTACAACACGTACGTATGTATGCTTGAATGAAACCTTTTCTAATTAACTTTTCTTGGAATATCCAATAATCTAGAGCTCCACCCCGAGGTTCAAGAGTACCTGGAAGAGCAACTGCAAAAATCTTTTTCGTACAAGGCGAAAAATGCACTCGCTCCACGAAATAAGATTGGCGGTGGCAGATACACAAAGAAACCAAATCCTACCAGAAGGCTTTCATTGAAGGGAACTATAAAGCGAACCAGATCAATATATAGAGGTCAGCAAATTAGATAGGTTATTTTGCAGTAATTCACATAGTATACTTCAGTCTAAATTAACAAACAAATATCTATAATATTTTTAGAAAGTTTTGTTGTTGAGGAGCCCACAAGTACATGGCGAGAGTCTCGTCGAATAACACCACCAATAACCGTTGTTAACTCATTGGCATCCCCCACTGAATCGCCGAGCAGACGCAGCCCATCACCAGTGGAACCAAAATCAATTCATGCGCAGCCCTCTTGGGCGCCAAGACTTCAAACGGCTACTCGACAACGTCTCAACTCTGATTCGCAGTTTGAAAACACAGAGATTGATGAATTAATAACAATGTTGCGAGACACAGAATCTTTAGAAGAGCAAGGTGATATACTCCACTACCTATGGACTACTCATGGCCTTGACTTCATTACTGGAATGGACGACAACAATGTGGAAGTGAAAGTGAAGGATTTGCTCAAAGGAGTATATGACAAGGCATGCCAACAAAAGCTCTGGGGCCTTGTCAGGCACACCGCTGGCATGCTGGGTAAGCGAGTTGAGGACCTTGCCAAAGCTGTGACTGACCTACTCGTCAGGCAGAAGCAGGTTACTGTTGGAATGCCTCCAAATCACGAAAAAACAATTACGGGACCACTTCCAGAAATTGAGTTGAGACAATTGATTCATGCTGCATACGGAGACGACGAGAGCACAGCTATGTTGACTCAA
>JAQIXX010000141.1:0-88219 GCA_034700605.1 Willowsia nigromaculata | reverse complement strand
TGTTTAAGGCGTGACATGGGGGGTGGGGGGTCTGAAAAATCGGTTTTTTAGCGTTACGTACTAAATGGATGATCCCTTATAAATAATAATTAAAAAACTGTTAATAACAAAAAGACCCAAAGGAGAAAAACCAAAATCAGACCAATGCACGAGTAACATATTATGTATAAAAAAGTGAAAATTAGATTTTCTCTTTTCTTCCAAGTACCACTACCAAACTTTTATTTTTCCTGTCTTTGCTTCCTCCTTTTCCCGAAAATCTTTACTCTCTCTCTCCAGCAGAGTGTATACACAGAGGCATCACGTGAAAGCATCATCTTATTATGAGCATAATGAGAATAATTTTTGGTTGGGTAAATAAGAAAATAGCATTTTAATAAATTTTCTCGGAAAATATCATTAAATCAACAACATCTTCCCCTTCTCATGATAATAATGATGAGCTTTAGATGAGTGCTGGTGAGTGTTTCTGGTGGTGGGAAGGAAAATGAATAATAAAAGCTTTCAGTCTGTGTGTAGAAAATTGCCATTTTTTGGAGCTCCGTAGGAGCACTCTCTTGCTTTCCCAAATATACGCGCTTTTCGTCCACTACTTGATTTGCTGATGTTGCTGGTGCAATGCTTTCTCCAACAACAGGTCGGCGAAAGGAGGGAAAGTAAAGAAAAGTCGAAAGACAAGCGGAGAGATAGGGAGGGAGAGAAACAAGCAGCAAGTGAAACCGCAGAATTTAATTTTGAATGTCCGGAAATGGAGTCAAAAGAAGTACCAGCGTTTGTGTGTGTAGATGTATTTCAATGTATATATTGCAGCCACTGTTATGTTTTGAGGTGGGTTGCACTGCTTTCCTTTTTGAAAAGAGAAAATATGGCGAAATTCAGTTTTCAAAAAGTTTCTGTATGTTTTGGGGGAGGCGAAAACGTGGAACTTTATTACATTTTCGGTGGTTTCTTTCTCGACTTTATACAAATGAGATACGCAACTAAGTCATTTAAAGAAAATGGACAAAAGAAATTCGATGATGTGATGAAAGGAGGAGGCGTGGGTGGAACACCAACACCGCCACTTGTGTTGTTCGGCATTTACCATACTTTTCTACACAACTTTATTATTCGGCAGTGATGAGGAAAATATGACATTAAGAACTATGAAGTTAACTAGAAGTCCTTCACATGTTATTAGAAAACGTAATTACACACTGAAGGATGACTTATGCTAGTCGGCTAGTAACTCAATTTCAGTATCAGTTTCAAACATAGCTCATCCGAAACACGGGAAAATCGAAATTAATAAATATGATTAAAGTCTAATGCATGAAGGACACACAGAGAGAGAGAAGCAGCATCAGCCCAAAAGGAGATCAGCATGCTCAAATAAATGATCTTCGTCAAAGCAGCAGAAAATCTGGCTATATTGAAACCGAAAGCTTGTTTCATATGCGGAGAGCAGAGTGCAGTTGGAGAAAATGGGGAGAATAGGTGAAAGCAGAGAGAATTAAATGAAAGGATGAGAGGACACAGTGGAAGATATTATGGCGATGATGAGGATCGGTGAGAGAAAGGTAGTCTGAAAATAGCGCATTTATAATAATTCCTGTGAAGACTATCATGATGACTCTTTCTCTGCATCATGGAAAGTCATCCAGGCAGAAAGGGAGTATCGCAAAAGAGGAGAAAGCAGAGAGAAAAGATCAAAGGAAAAAGGGTAAACTCTCTCCAACTTTCTCTGTCATACCATTTCCCTTTCGCTGTTGCTCTTTTTGCCAGTTGATTGATGCGATTAATAGAGAAAGCTGAATGAATACAACAAGCTAGTGAAACCGAGAGAGAAAAACAGAGGCAAAAGCCAAAAGTAAAACAAAAGCAGGCAGAAAATGATACACACACGCGCGCGAGAGTCCTAGTTGAAACATATTTTTCCAGTGAACACCAACAAGAGACAATATCTCTGCAAAAAAAATATGCACTGGAGAAAATCTCTCTCGGGCGCAGTCAATTTTCTAGAAATATTTTACCGTAAGCATGTACATTTTGCACAATATCAAATCATGCTTCCACTCTCACACTTTCTCTTCCTTTTCCCCCGACAGGCTTGTGTCCGTGTGTATCACACAACATTATCAATAACCCAAAGGAGTTGAATATCTGAAAAAGGGTTAAAAAACAAGTCCATAGTCCACACAGTCACAGACTCTCGCTCGATACAAATTTTTCATCTCTCCTCGAGGTTGAGATAGGTTGACTGTCACATCATTATTGCGACAAAAAATTTTACTCTACACAGATCTAAAAGTATAGAGGATGTATACATACAGAGTAGCATCCTTTTTTTAGTCATCATCATCGCCACAAAACGTATCGACCTACAACAACAATAATAACGACATGGAAAAAAGGTTTTATAATCGGTCGTCCTTTTCTCTTCCTTTTTCTCTCCCCGTTTTTGAATGGAGGGACATGGAGCGAAGGAAACCACATTGTATGCACAACAACAACAACATCAGAGCAGCATCAGACGACGACCATCTAACCACCCAACAAACTTTCCCCACTGCCATGATGCATGCATCCTCCAAACATTACACATTTCCCTTTTGTTATTATTATCATCATGATTATTATTATGGGATGGAGGGAGAAGAAAGTAGAGTAGGAAAACGAAACCACCTCCTCCACCAGACCACGAAAACTGCACTGCTGCTTTTCTTTCTTCCACCACAAGAGCACCATGCCACCTCCACCGTCGCCGCTATAGAGAGTAGACGAGCAACAAGCGAAAACGCTTTCTCTCACTTTCTCTTCGCGAGTCTCTTTCCAGCGGAACAGGGAACATGGTCGTTCCACGTCCTGTTCTCTCTCTCTCAAAATATAAAATATATACAGAGAAGGAATAAAAAACTCTCTTTCCATCATTTCGGTTTTTCCCAATAAAAAAAGACCAGCCAATATAATATATCATCTTTATGTCTATATACAACTCTGCATTTATATGGCTTATTGACAGTGTATCGATGATAAAATTTCTGGGAGAGAGAGAAAGGAGGAGAAAGCGAGAGAGTAAAAAGTGAGTGAGTGAATAGTGGTCTGGTCAGCAACAGGCTATATGGAGAAAGCAGATGAGGAGACAGCGAGACATGGTGAGTGAGGAGTTGTATACGAGCAGGTAACAATACCTGAGGGAATACAAAACAGAACATGATCATCGCGATGATGATGGCTAGTTGATAGGTGAGCAGAACAGAAGAGGTAAAATAATACAAGGGGAAAAAGAAAACCGTGACTTGTGTGTGAGTGTGTGTATGTGCTCCCATATATGTTTTCCTTTAGGTGAAAGCATATCAAGGAAGCCAAGTTATAACAGAGAAAATAAGAGCTCTGATTTTCCTTCTTTTGATTTGCTGCAGTTTTTTTCTGGTGGCGGTGGTCGTGAACGAGATATAGTATATAGTAGACTTTTCTCCGTGTGCTTTCTCTCCTATTTTTTCTTCATCTCGGCCATCTCTCCCTCTTGAGCATTCATTCCCTTCTGAGCAGCGATAGCAGAGCAATAGACAGAGAGAAAGGTGTACTCAGAGTGAAAGTCTATCTCTTTTTGGATGTTCTCCTTATCTCCATACATTCCAGTTGAGTAGCTCGTTTCATAAAAGAGGAACAATTCGAAATATATAGATTTCTTGCCCGAAGGCAAACAAGAAAAGACTGTTGTGTTGTTTGCGTTTTTGCTGTCTCTCTGAAGAATAGACAAGACATAACATGTCTCGAGGGTGTACTCTCTCCATCTAATAATCTAATTGGCCCCAGGGTATGTCTACTTAAAACGAGAGAAAGTAACTTTTCTGAGGAGAAAATGAAGTCGTGGTGAAAGTTTAATATTTCTGTGTGCACCTGTTCCATGAGATATTTGTATATTATGCGTTTTCACGTCTTTTTTCTAATTGAACATTTATTTTAATTGAGGAAAATGATACAAGAAAAAAGGGAACTTTTCTACTTGGGGGAAAAGTGAAAAAAAAAACTAAGAATTAGAAAAAAACTTTATCTATGGTTGAATGAGTGTGTGTGAATAAAAGTTTGTATATTTTTTTAAAAGTGAAAACTTTATATATTTTCGAGAAAAGAAAATGGTAGGATACGAGACGATGTCATAATTTTTCTACTTTCGTGTGCTGTTTTATTCCAAACGAACAAACTTTTCAGACATTTATTTTGGCAAAACGAGTGGTTGGGTGCTGACTGAACAAAAACTTTGTGTGGTTTTTTTGGTTAGTTGCTCTCTTTTTTTTTTAGAAAAAAAATATCTTAGACAATGATGACGACGATGATTATGGAAAATTACTTAATGATCTTCTCATGTGCAGCTGTGCTGGTTGGTGTAGAATAGAGAGATAGAAAGAGAAAAGAGGAAATGATGGGAACTAGAGAAAGTTGAAAGGAGAAAGCAGGAAGGAGGTGAAGAAGACGCCAAGATGAGGAAGTGAAAGTGAAGACAAGACAGGATGAAAACTGAGAAGAAGTGAAAGCGGCGTATCAACACTGGAAAGGGGAGAACAAAGAGGGGAAATAATGGGAAGAAAAACTGTGTCATCGTTTTCATCTCTTCGTGTAGAATATTATATCTTTTTCCGATGAAATATAATAGGAACTAAAAAAATTATTGTTTTTATGCTTTTCACGCGTGGTACTACTTATTAGACTGGTCAAAAAGCGAGGAAAGAAAGCACGGGTGAAAGTAGGGGAAAAGGATGGAAAAAAGGAAAGCGAGAACTTTGTACTCCAATTATTATTATCATTGACCGAGTAATATATTTTTTCGCAGAGAGAAAGTTTATCGAGATAAGGCCTTTTTTGTTTTGGTTGGAAAATAGTTTGATAAAAGAAGAATATTTTTATTTGGGTCGGTCCGGTCAGTAGGAGCGATAGAAAGGGAAATTATAATATTTTGTGTTAAAGAACAAATAGAAAAATAGATTCGTCAAGGGATAAGTGGAGGAGGATGGAGAGGATGGACAGCAGGATGAACTTCAACAGCCGGAGGATCTCTGTGCAGACGAGTCACTGCAAGGACCAGGGCACCGACTATGAACATCATGATCAGGTGAAAAATCCGTCTTTTGACATCATTTGAGTTTTGTCTTTATGCTTTGATAATTTCATGCAGTAATGAATGTCATTTGCAAAAATAATTAGAATATAATTTTTTTTAAAGAAGGCAACCATATAAAGCAAGTGTGTTCACTTGTTCATTGCCTTACTCTTTCATAAAATATTCTTCCTCATCAAGCCACCTATTCATCTTAATCATACTCCTTATTATGCCATCTCCTTCAAACTTTTTATTTTTTGCACATACAACCTCCACATCCTTTAAATTCTTTCTACTTGTCTAAAACTTTCACTTCTCCTCCTCTTCGTTGTCCTCCTCGTAGTCCACCTTTGCTCCATTTTCTAACCTGCATCTTCCACTTTCTTTTTGGGATTATCTGTGAAACTCACGTTTCCTCCATTTCTGCTTCCTACTCACCTCTCCTTTTTGAAATGAGTAGAAACACAGAGAAAGAGCCACACAAACAACAACGCTTTTCCCCCACCAAACATTATTCTTCTGTCGCATTTCTTCCTTGAGAGGACTTTCCTAGTGGAAAAAGAAAACATGAAGAAAAGCTTCCACCTCCTCATTCTCAAGAGGGATTAGACTTGCTCACAGTTAATGAGGTCGTTTTCTCCTCTTTTATTCTCGCTCTCTCATGATCCATCTTGTTTCCGCGTCTTCTTCTAACGCTTCCTCTTTCATGAACCAAAGAAAAAAAACTGAGTGTGCTTCAGTCTACTTTATCGTCATCCCATTCATGATAACCGTATTCTCCAACTTCATAAAACAATTTTCCATTCATACATCCTCTTAAAAATATGAAGAAAAAACTGTTTCCATCCAGTCGATACTTTCTCCACACGCGAGCCTCCATCTAATGTGTAATGATGATCCGGCTTAAACTGACTTCTTGCTTTTTATTTCCATTTTCCCGTCCACTCTAATAATCCTTCATCCTAAAACAACGACTCAATAATCCTCACACTCGTTCAGCCCGTTTCTCCTAAAGACCGCCGCCACCACACACCGTCCATTCTTACTTTTTCCCCACTCCATCGAATATTTTCATTCATTGAAAAAATAATAATAAGGATAACAGCTTTTTTTCTTGACACAACAGCTGGCTGGTAAAAAAAGCTTGCTTTCCATTCAGTTGCTCATTTTCATTCAATAAAAAGCTCAGACAGCAAAGTAGGTAGGTAAACACGCCCAAAAAGGCACACACACGCGAGAGGTGGAAAAATATGCGACGGTGAAAGTATAAAGTAATCAGGCATGCAATGTGCTTCAAATGAAATTATAATGGATCCATATTTTTTTCGACCTTCACTCGAAAACTGAGAGAGAAGCAGCAAATATTCGAGCAAGAGCTACGTGTCGCTCTCTCTAGATAACAAGTTTTTGTAGGCTGATATTATGTCACCTCGTTTGTATGTGTCACATAAGCTGGCGGAAACAAAAGGCTCATTTCATTCAGCAGAAAGAGAAAGCAACTGCGAAAGGTATGGAATAACATGAAGTACATAACAATAATATTATGGTAAATTGTTTTGCTTCTCTGTCTCTCCACTTTCACCTATTTTATATGGAGTTTACCCGGAGAAAATTGCACTGGGGAAAGTGACATGGAGAAAATATAATAATTGGTTTGTTCACATATGATACACTTCTGTTCTTCTGCTGTTTCAATCAGATCGTTAAATGACGAGGCAATAAAAATGAGAGAATATGACCATCAAAAAATTGACATTTTAATCGAAAGTATTTTATGGGATTGCTCTCTTCTGAATTATCAGAGCAAATATGATATTAATATCAAGAAATAAAAGCTATTCCGGAAAAGATAGAGAAAGTAGGCGAGAGTTGAATTATATCGTGAATGAGAATATTTCAATAAAAATGTTATTGTAGGAGTTGCTCCACAAACAAAATAGAATAACAGGTAATTTCTCTACTTTCTCTCTCATTCCAAATCTTTCCATTTCTTTTGCAAGCTCTACAGCGATTTGCTCTTTCTCCGGGAAACAGACTGGATTGTGGCTGAATGTAAGTGTGCCTATATGGTTTTAGCTGTAGTTTTACAACAATTTTTTTCTGTTATGGAAAAAATGGATTTGTGTTTCATTTTCTACTTGAGACAAATAAAAGAGAGCTCTAGGTTTGATATTGTGTATGTGTGTGTGTGAGCAAGCAAAATGGAAATGAGAGATGGATATAATAAAATGGAATGCCGCTGGCTGTAGCATAACGAATGGAGAGAAAGTAGTAGAAAGTAAAAAAGAGAAAGAGAGAAAGAAAAAGCGTTGCATTAAGTTTTTTTTGTGTCCGCTTGTGTGTCGGCTGAGTGAGCTTGTATTTTTTCAAGTGAGCCATTTTTATTCTTGTTGCTATTATTATTTTTTCTTCTACTTTCACTACATCTAACATGCCTTGAATGGCAGAGGAGGAAAAAAATGTGACAGCTGTACACTGCAACAGCAACAAGAGTTTTCTCTCTTTGCTTTCTTTTTCACGCAAAAGTGTTCGCAAAAGAAAGTTGGGTGACATAAGAAAAAAACTATTTTCTGCGAGGTTCCACCATCGTCTATTTCTCTCTATATGATGACCTTGTATATTGCCCACTTTCTCCTTAAAAATTGTCAATTGCTTGAGATACCACTATATAGAGACTTTGAAAGAAGTTTGATCACGAAGCAGCTAACAAGCAGGTAGTTCATTGTCCACCCAAAGTAAAAAGAGCTTTTGAGAAGAAGCAACACGTACTCTCCTTTTTACATGCGGAGTATTCCAGAATCAAAAGCAGAACAAGTCATCATCATCAAGAGAGGAGACCAGAGACAGACAGGCAATTGTAGAGGGGAAAAAATAGGCTTATGTAAACAGAATAAGAACCTGGACAGGAAGAGGTGTACAAACGACAACGGTTTTAAAAGCTCGTTTTCCCTCTCCATGCCTTTTGCTTTCGCCTTGTTAAAGCGGATAAAAAAGTGGAGCATGGAGTCCCGGACAAAAAAACTTTTTTTGCTAACTAAACAAGGCGAAAATAAATAAAGTGTGAGCTGCACTTTGCTGATAGCATGACCATCAGTGGGAAAGCAGGGGAAGAGGCATGACGGGGACAATAATATTTTGGGTGTCATTTTCTTCAAGCTTTCTAGTTATTTTTTGGGTAGCGAGAGAGATGGATGGATGGATTGGAAGAGGAGTAATAATAATAATGGTATATATTGTGGAAGTGCTAATGGCTTTTTTCCATAGTTTTGTTTGTCGGGGGAAGGCGGAGAAAGGTTGAGTGCTGTTGGATGAATAAACAGAGAGAGATGGAAAATGACAATCATAATATAAAAAATCGGGTGGTGGAGAATGGCCAGTTGTTTTTAATGGACAGTTCTGTTGAATGAAGAGAACGTTTAATGGTGATGAGAATGGGAGGATAAAGTGCTCTATTGGAATCACATGACAGCTGAATGAATTCAGCAGATATGGAAAAGAGATGTTTAAATATTGAATGGTTTGTCACACGTTGAAATAATCATGCAGGATAAATTTGGTAATGGAATCTCAATCTGTGAAAAATGAATTCTGAGATAAAAATGTGTTTGAAATAAATTAATTGAAATGGTATTTCGATTTTGAGCTGCTCAAATGCGATAAAGAAATGTTAAAAATTAACCATGAATATAAACAAATACGCTGCTTGTGATATTTGAAATAACGCATTCACTTCGCATTCATTCTGTTTTTAATATATTTCGCATGAGTTTAGATCGATGTCAGAATTTAGCTATTGCGGAAGATATTAGCATATAAATATAGCAAGGTAGCAACTTTGTGTAGATGATATCAATGCCATTAGTAGGATGTCGCCGCAGAAGTTCTGTTGAAGATGAACTGTTATAAAATACTTTATTCTCCTGAAGTAATGCTTTTTTTGAATGCCATTGAAAGTTGTACAGCCATTTAAGCCTAAATATCGCATGAAACGACGATAATCCAAACGTTCTTAGCCCATACATTATAGCAAGAGAATAGAAAATCTCAAAGCCTGTTCATTAATCACGCGTCGAAAATTCTGTTCATCGAATGTCACTAAAAAGGATATGAAGAAAAGAGTTCAAAATTTAGTTTCAATATCATCCTTTAATTCGAAATCATATTTTTCGTATTAGCAATAACTTTCTCTAATTATTACTAATATGTATGCCTCTTTCATTAAGACAAAAAATTTCTCTCCTGTGATGTCAAGTTTGAACTGCTATAAAACTAAGATAATTATTATAATACGACAGAAACTTAGGGAAAACTGTGATGAAGCTATTTCATGAGAGGACTTGACAAGAGAAAGGTGGAGAGACTTTCTATTCAAATTCTAATTTTGATTGGGAAAAAGTTTTTCCCTTCCTTTTCCACTTATTATCACTCACCCGCTCTTGCTCAACTCAACCGGTTGCTTAGCCCATGAAAGCGTGTACGTGTGTGGTCTATTTATTTGCTCACGGAATTCGGATCCGTTCTTTGCAAATCTGTTTCTGCTTGTTTCTCGAGTGCAGGAAATGCTCAGAGTGTGCTATGCCACGACTGATTATATATATGAGGATGTTGGATGGAGGCGGTGTACGTGTGAGTGGGAAAAGTAAACTTTTCCTCATTACCCAAGTCTTCATTCCCTCCACAAATATTATACTTTTTGTCTCTCTCTCTTCCACTCTGTTTGTTGGACTACAACATGTAGTGAAAGTCATCTACTTTTCTCTCCCTTTCTTCTCCTTCCGCAAATCAGCGTGAGCTACTGGAGGTGACGCTGATGACTTTATATGTTCCTCCATTATTATTATTATCCTTTCCCCTGGTGAAAGTCAACATAATAATATTTATAACCTTATTATATCCTCTTTTACTTTCTCCTCTTCTCATTTGATTACATTTTCTCTGATTTATTTAGTAATGGGCTTAAATAATCTATATAATCCACACGCTCACTAGACACACACCTCTTTCTACTTTCCCTTCCAACAAGGCCAAAAAAGAGATAACAATATAAGTGTAATGAAATGGAGTTGATTTCACTTTCACCCACTTTCACCATCCTCCACATTGTGGTGCATTGTGTATGGTATAAAATGGGAACTCTAACAAGCTTGCTTTCTCTCTTCAAAAGAATGGAATGCTTTTCTCCCAGTTTTACTACGAACCATACGCGACCGCCTCAGGCTTGTTAGCAGAGAGAAAGAGATATGTGGTATTTTTATTGCTTGAGGATGAAAAGCGAAAAGAAAAATTCCGCAAATTTTCTCGCTTTCGTTTCCGTTTTCTCTTTATATTAACTTTCTCTCTGTAAATATGTACTACCGTGTAATGGAACGAATTGATCTGAATTTTCTCTTTTTGTTGTTGTTATTTTCAGGGTGTTGGTGGTGGCCCAGGTCCCTCTCGGGCGGAGCTCCGCCGGCTGTCACAGTTGTCGAAGGGAGGAGGCTACGGGATGGTGGGCATGGGATACAACCCGAGGTATCTGACACGGGGAGGCACGTCCCGTCATCCCCATACCTACTCTTTGCAGTGAGACTCACACAAGTGCCTTCACATTACTTCTCTCTTCTCTATCTCTATCTTTCTATCTATCTCTTCCTTTCTCTTTTTTACTTTCTCCTTTCTTTTTTGTCTCTGTTTTCTTTCGGCTCCATTTCATAACAAATGACAGGAAATTACCTGAGCACACACCTGTTGTTTTCATCAGTTCTCGAAATAAAGTAATGATCGGAGCTTTATCAAAAGCAAATCTCAGATCTGCAATCGCTCATTGTCCTCCCACGCGCATCCTTTCTTCTTCTGCATAGCCACCCACTTATACAGGAAACATGTCTCCATTTGTTTATCATTGTTCTGGAAACCAGCATACAAAATACCAATAGGTGAAACCCACGAGTTCTAAGGGAAATTCCATACTGTTCTACATCAGGCATGCCAGATAATGATTACCAAGAAGAGTTTACGGCGTGGGAGGCTAAATCTTATATGCTGCTTATTTTTATATTTACCGAATGCTTCGATTTGATTTCCTGAAATTTGTCCAAATGAGCAAGTAAATAAGATCAAACTATCGTGGAGAAAATTTATCTCCTTATTTTTCACCACCAATTGGTATTGTTGGAGTAGAAAAACATCGTCGTTTGTAAGGAATATGGATGGGGTCATCCTAACGTGATGGCCATCCATTCAGGCTACATTTTATTCAACTGATTCAAAACTATTCATTATTTAAAAATTTCAATTCCATTTTCCACTCAAAGCAATAGTTATTCCATTTCTTAAGCAGCTTTCTCTTTTCAAAAACATTTCATTTTCTCTTGACTTTTCCTCTAGAAATATACACAAACAAGGATAATTTGCGATTACAATCTTCTTACCTGATTTTTTTGCTTTCTCCGAAATTATCGTATTTTTAGCCCTTTTTAGCTACTCTCCACTCCACCTCATTATTTTCAAGGATGATAGCCAACATTTTCGTGTTCTGCTCCTCCTCCGTATAACCCTTCCATATATTCTTATCTTCTCATCATTCACCATTCTTTCCCATAATAAGTGCATGCATGAATAATAATGACGATCAGTCTATTACACTTTCTCACAAACAAAATATAAATAAATAAGAAGTTTTCCTACGAAAAAAGGATATCTATAAAGTTTTGTGTCGAAAGAGAAAGCCTAGATTTCTATTTTGATTGCAAACACTCGCTTTCTCCCCTTTTCCCTATCATATTTTTTCCTCTGCCTATTTTTCTACCTTCATGGTTTGTTGCACGGCTTCAATCAACTAGCAGGAGAGGTATGTAGAGCTGAGGAGAAAAAGG
Organism: Willowsia nigromaculata; assembly: GCA_034700605.1. Classification (NCBI taxonomy): domain Eukaryota; kingdom Metazoa; phylum Arthropoda; class Collembola; order Entomobryomorpha; family Entomobryidae; genus Willowsia; species Willowsia nigromaculata. Next base: position 76,282 of record JAQIXX010000141.1, on the reverse strand, counting down.
AGAAAGCAATTCAGAAAGAGAAAATAAAGCGGTACACTGACATTTTGAATAGAAAAGGGATTTTTTATGGGGAGAAGGCAATGAAGGTAGAAAAGAAAGGAGAAGACTTTTTTGACTTTTTGGTGAAAGCTGTGTACTTGTTCTGCTGTGTGATGTCAAGATGGTGAAGTCGTGATCATCACGATGCTCCTCCAGTCGTCTTGATGATCATCATCAATTTTATCTCGGTCGCTGGCGAACAAAAAAGTTATGCCTTGTTGAGCTTTCTCTCCCTTTCTCCTTTCTATCTATCTGTTTGAACGAGTTTTCTCTTCTTCTCTGACTGACTGTTCAAGAGAATCAGAAGACATGCACTGTTTATCATAATAATGATCTTGTATCTTTTATACAGCTTCTCAGAGAAAACGAGAGAGGTGGTTGATGTGATAGCATTGTTGAAAATAGGGCTAGTGACTCGGCACAGGAAAACATGGTGGCGGTATAGAGAGAAGGAATAAAAATAGAAATACAAACGAGCTATTAGGGTAAATTTTTTTCTATAAAAATCGAAATATAATAGTTGTTTACGAGATATTTATTTTACTGTAAAAATGCCCACCTGTTTAAAAATGTTTTTAAAGTTGTCAGTCTGGAGACATGAAATGCTTTTGGTCAGTTGGAGAAGGTTTCCTATAGCTCAAGGTTTCCATTTTAAACCCTATAGACTGATGTTCATACTTATTCATAATTATAAATCCCTCAGGACCTAAAAACCATCAGTGTTTTTGACTCTGATTTTTATTAAAATTCGTATCACCTCTTTCCCTTCTTAATTTTCACTTTTTCTGCTTTCCGTTCCACAAAAAGTCATAAATTCAATAAAAACATTCCATAATATTTCAACGTGTCTCTTAATTTCTCTCTTTTGTCAACTTTTTTTGTATGGCTCACCGTTTAATATTTCTAAATGTTACATTTTTCACAGTCGTATTCTTCCCTTTTTCTTACGAGCTTTCTTCTTTCTTTCTCTGTATTCACACCCTTTGTATATGTCTTGACTTTCTTCTCTCTGTAGTAGATAAAGTAGTAAATCAAAGTCAGCTTTGCAAATAAGTAACTTATGAATCTGACATTACAGTAATTTTTCTCTCGTATGGAAGCACACACATAAAAAGGAAAAATAATATCTTGTATTTTCTCCCTTCTGCTTTCTCTTTTTTCGTCTACCTTTTCATACACTACTTATGTATGCCGGGTAATCTTATTTAATCGATTTTCTATGGAATAGTAATCATGGCTGTATAATAAAAATGGAAGGATTTGGAGCAAGGAAAAAATAAGAAAAATGGGGAAAAGATGACGAACGAGGAGGAAGAGAGAGGCATTACATGGAATTAATTCTGTCGTTCCTTTTTCCCTTCATTTTCCTTCCCTTGCTCGCATTTAATATCTACATGTTTTTCTACTTATTATTGATGTCAGTGAAAAGCATGATTTTTCAGGATATCCTTAGACTCGTCTGTACATCCGTCCCAGAAATTTTATTTTGCGCTTAATTGTAGTTCTGCTACTTCAGTATACCAGTTTCCCATCATGAATATTATTTTATCGTTCATAATATTCTTGTATATGGACCATAGGAGAAAATCTTACACAAGTTATTATGATGTCACTGTCGTCTCTGTTTCTTTTTATATATATTTTCTCTCGCTCCGCCATCCTCTCCCGCTGATCTTTTCCTTCCTTCTTTCTACTTTCAATCACTTTTCTTGGTGCCAGCACTCCCTCTGACGTAGACGATCATAGAATATTGAGTGTATAGATGGCTTGGCTTTCTTCCAGTAAATAATCCTCTGCTCTCTCTACAATCTATTCTCTATTATTTCTTTTATTAAAATAACATTAGAAAAATAACCCATTGTAATATTTATTTCACTCTCCTTCTTCCTCTGACTTTGTTCGCACAAAAGAGGACACAAAAGGGAAAGCATGTAGAAATCAGAACAACAATTTTAGCTCATTGTAGAAAAACATGGAAATAATGGAGTGGTGGCACATGATTTAATCTTGTGTAAAGGCCTTTTTATGTGCCGTTTCGCAAGAAAGGTTTTATTGCTTGAGATCCAGGGTTCATAATAAAAAAGGATTTTTTATAGTTGGGTTGGAAAGAAAAGAAAGTTTTTTTTTGTCAATGGGTGTCCATGCATATTGCTTGCAACAGGTAAAGTGGGAAAAGTGAACAAGAGAAAAGGGATATTCTTGAGTTGTGATGCAAAGTGGGCAACTTTAAATAATTCAATAAGGGGAAAGTTTGTGACTGGCGTGGACGAAAAGGCTTAATAACTTTATAAATGCTAGTCTGTAGAAAGTACAGCACGTCATCAGTGAACAAGCCCTTAATATTTATACCATGCATACAACTGTTGCGCTCTGCCTAAAGAAAAGTATAGAAGGAGAAAGCAGAGAGAATGATTCGGTGTGCTGACTCCCTCTCCCAGCAACTTTCTCATCTTCCTTTTCTCTTCCACTTTCTCCGCTTTCTTTCCCTCTCTCCGGAAGATCGGAGTAGCAGGAGTGTAGCCTTCCTCTTTGCTCACTCTCTCTACCTCTATTACGATCGCTTTTCAAGGGAACTGCAACTGTTTCAGACTTTCACTTACTTTCACTTTTTTCCTCGTTTCCGTTCACATCATCATCATCGTCACTGCCATCATTTCCCTTTTCTCCCTCCTTGTGAAATCAACTCAAGCAAGTAAACAGGATTGTCATCTGTGGTTTTTCTCGCATTTTCTCCTTTTCTTGTAGCTGCTTTTGACAAGACCAAACACAGGTATCTGCAAGCTTCGTTCAGAGAGGGAAAAATCATGTAGTGGATTTTTTATCCTTTGCTTTCCCGTTTTCTTCTCCGTCTTGTCGTGTCTCATGTCTTTTGATAAGAAAAAAGAAAGCGAACAGCTAAGCCAACCTACTACCGCACTTTCTCTAGTTTTTTTTCGGTTCTCTCCCGGTTTGGTTTTCTTGGTGGTGTGTGGTGATGGTGGCGTGTGTGATGGAAAAGATGTCTAAGCTGCTGCATTACAAGCTGTTCTACTACAATTCCCGGGAATCTGTTAGGAATTCCATTCTGGTTCCACTTGGATGAGTTCTTTCTTACGAGCTCTCTCTCCGCAGCGATTGTTCAGGGACACGAAGGCTGGAAACCTCTGTCTTGCCAAGTGTTCATATGTGGGACAAAAAGAGAAAGGGAAAGTGGGGAAAAGTATTGGCATGTGTGTATCGTAGAAATGCCGACAAAAAAGATGGAAATCGGAGAGAAAACATAAATAAAACTTACATACTAGAAGGCAGCCACGATGTACTGCGACAAACATTTTCTATTGCTTCGTAATAAAATTATATGAAATGGATCACTGAAACCTGTATGGGGTAGTCCAAATACTAAGAGAACCGGAAACTGCACAAACCAATTAGAAATCATGAGCTTTTATGTCTCTCAGATGCTTTATATTATGAAGGAACCCGAAAATATATCATGTTTCTTCCACCTTTTAAGTAAAATGGTTCTCCTCTTTTCTCCGTTTGATGTTATGTGGCTTGTCAGTGTTTATGACATGAGGGTGGGAAAGGGGAAACGCAGGAATCAATAAGTCAATAGCGAAAAAAGGGACTAGGTTCATAATGTACTTAACAGGAGTAGATGAGAGAATGATGATGACGCACGTAGAAAGGTAGAAACGAGGAAATAAGCAAATTAGCGAGTTAATGAGTAGTTTTCCAGCAGATTACAGTATCAAATCATCATCAGCAACTTGTTCTAGCGTGCATGCATTGCGGAGTGCAGCAGAAACTTGAAAAAAATGATGACTCGTGAAACTAGAGAAAGTCAGGAGAAAGCTGTAGGAAAAAATTTATGCTACTCTATCCAAAAAATGTAGCGATTGTTAGAGATCGTTTTACTAATGCAGATACCTTGTCCTCACAACATTTACATTTTTTACACCAAAAAGCCTATTCCCAAAAAAGGTTATATTTTTTCTCTCAAAATATCTAGAAAATATGCTTATGATGGAGGAAGCTCTATAAAGAGAGGGTATTTTGTAGTTGATTGACTGAAAAAATAAGGGGGAAAGCGATTTTTCTTGTTTTTGTGAAAGAATACAATATACATCAATAGAATGCTTTTTCCCTCTCAAAATCAGCAAACTCTCTCTATAATTGTGAACTACCTGACTAACAAAAGACTATTCCTGCAAAAATTCATAAAGTATTGCAACTATTTTTGTATGGTATGCTACTATACAGAGAGTTGATGAAACAACAGTTGAATTTAATATTATTCAATTTTGAGTGACTGATGACTTGCACATCGCTACTTTTCCCGTTTTCATCCTTTTCTTTTCCATTTTAACCTTTCTTTTTTCACCACTCTGCATTTTCACAATTTTCTCTACTTTTGCTGAGTTGGCGTCTCCAAAAGCATATTTCACGGCGCAGATTGGAAAGAAAGAGAAAAATCATCATGTCTGCGCTGTCTTCTTAGCAGAAAGATAAGCAAGATAAATTCATCCTTTTTTGTAATAATGTTGCACGCTTATATATATCCACTCGTGTATTTGAATGTGTCTGTGGAGGAAAACGAGGAAGCATATTAAATTCCCACTTTCTTACTCTTTGTTGGCCTATGCATGTGCCAGCAATGTGAGCTTTGTTATACGGTTTAAAATAAATGATGACATTTGATCTTCTCAAAGGAATCTCAACTTTCCAATCGATTTCCATAAATATATTTTCCCAAGCGGAAATTCCTCTGCTTTCATGAAAAGCAAGCTAAAAATGGACGGATGAAATTGAAGAGACTTTATTGCTCAATTTCGCGAATCGTCATCAACATCTCAAGAAACAATCAATCCGTCATATTTTCAATGGCTCTCGCTCTGACATCCTCTTATTTTCAAAGTAAATTTTAACATTGTTACAACTCTCAGGATATATCTCTATGCAAAATTTCAGATCGTTCTAAAACAACCGCCAAAAGTTTCTAGGCTTAGATTTTGTTCTAAATGAGTAACTCTTTGCTTCTATTAATATCACCACTTTTTTTGGAATTATGAAATGAAACGGCCGAACAATAACAGTGAAACCATTCCTTCCAACATTTCAGTAGAAAAGAAAACCCCAAAAAAGTTAGTATTTTTCATGGCAAATCGTGAGTTCGTGTTGTATAAAAATGAGGTGAAATATAGACGCTTCGAACTCCTAACAAAACTTTTTACTGTGTGGGAATGCATCAGTTCAACTTTCACATTGAGGTTTGTTATTTCCACAGAGCAAAATTATGTTGATGATGTAAGGTTGCCTTTTCATTATTATTATGATTAAAAGTTCCTACCCACACTAGTTGAAGACCCACTAGTGCCATCTTAAATGAGTCATAACAATCTTAAAATAATCTTCTATTTGTGCTCGGGATATTTTGCTGATGAAAAAAGAACACGTTGTATGTAATATTTTCCATCTCATGTTCTCAAGTCATTCAGAGAACTGGCATTAGACTAATGCGGAGGAGAATGCTCTATATAGCGTCCAGAAAAGGTCGGTCTTATTCGTCATCATAAACAAAAAAAGTGGAGAAAATTAATATATGGACCATGCTCCCCATTCATATGGCTTGTAATAAACTCATTGAAGATGAATGTGATCCATTGAGAAAAAATATGAGAGGATTTTCTCGAGAATGAAGAAAGTACATAGAAAATATGAAACAAGGCAGGTGCTATATAGAAGCTTTAGAGATGCCATTCATAGCTAGAATTTAATTTGCCTCTGTCACCCAACTTCATAAACTTGTATTAGGCATGATTATTTATTATGAGGGATAGCGGAGAAAACTCTAATGAAAAGTATTGATGAAAAGTATGAGGGTAATGGAATTATCAGGAAGTAAGAAGCTAATGAAAATTTTTTTCTAAGGATTCATTCACAAGTAATAATTTATTTTCTCGCTAGCCGCAAGGGAGAAAACTAATCAACTTGGTGGGTGTCTACTATATTGGTCTTTTTTTGAACTAATACTTTCTTCTTGATTTAATTTATCGATGTTGGTCCAGCCAGAAAAAGAAAATATTGGGAAAATTTCCCAGTTTTTTTCTCTTTTTCCTGAGTGGCGAAGCGGTGTCCATCCGTGAAAAAGTGACAGCCATCTAGTAACCATCCGAATAAACGGTTTTATAGTGCGTACTTTCACCGTTTCACCTGCCTGCTCTCGAAATCAATAATTTATAGAGGAGCATGTAGGTACAGCTTGGGATGCTGAGATTGGGACGAGGAGAAAGCTCTGCTCACACAGGTGAGAGTTGAATCATGAGAGATGTCGTCCGTCCCATCTTCCTTACTACCTGGCTGCCTTCCACCATCCTTCCAACCTGTAGGATTCCTTTCTCCATTTTCCCAAAAACTTTGGAGTCGGGGTCCCATACACCCACCAACAAAACTAACTAGCTGTTTGTGTGTGTGTCTGACGTGTCCTTTCAGTTTACCTTGTTTTTTTTCCGACTCACCGAGTTTCTCCTGAAATGGTTATTGTGAAATGTGAGGGAGTGTATTACGACTTTACGACAATAATGATAAGAATAAATGATAAATGTCTACGAAAATTATATTTAGAACCAACCCCGCACCAGCACTATTTTCTTGTCCCCTAGAGCAAAGCGAAGTAGAAGTCTCTTGAGGAATGTTTTACGGTTCCTTCTGCACTGGTGTGGAAAGAGAAAGCTGTTGAACTGCAAGTGAGACTATGCGCGCGTACAACCGGCAAAAAATTTGTGTGGGTGTGTTGTCTGTTGACTGACTTGAGATGTTTTTTTGAGGAGTGCGGATCGGTTAAGTGTAAATATGAATGACACATTTATCTTGGCATAAACTATTAATACTTTTGTGAATGAAGTATATAGATTTATTCAAAAACATTACTTTGATCTATTTTACTTTCTATTTAATTAAAACTTTCCCTGCCAGAACCACCCACACATTTACTATTACAAATGGAATATATTTATAGAGCTTTGCTACAGTTTAGCGTGATTTGGGAAGTAGGTCAGTTAAAAAAAGATTAATATTTGTCAACCTGTTTATTTTTTTTAAATTGCTGGATTTACATCATTTCAAAACTTTGCTCTATATTTAGGTCATCACTGTGTGTGGAGAAAGAAGTGAGGCGAAAGAGTGGATAGGGAATTTATACAAGAAAGAAACCAATGCAGACTTTCTCTTTATCTACCATTTCGTTTGCTGTTTCTCCGTTTCCTCCACTTTCTATCCTTCTTTCCTCATTTCCCTTTCATCTCACTCTATTTACTACACAGTAAACGAAGAAAATTTTGTCAATCCTTCTCTAAAGTCTTCGCATGTACTTATTTTCACTATACCTATATTTATATTAACGATTATATTATGTATCTAGCTACCTGCTGCTTCCCAAAGAAAAACATTATTTATAAGAAAACATTACAAACGTTATGAGCGTAAATGTTGCTGAATGCGGAGTAATGATGTAATACGCGGAACTATTTTTCGAAGCGATCATTTCTCATGGAATCTAAACCTAATGGCCTATTTTTAGCAATCTACGCCTTGAAACTTAAAATTTGATCTAGCAAAAATTGGGTTTTGAGAGCGTTTGGAAACGGAAAGACAGACGTCAAGTACAAAACTATAAGATATTTACTCCCGCTATTTAGGTTAAGGCTGCACATTCTGTTGCCCATCTTGTTGCTGGTGTTGTTGTTGTGTAATAATATGTTTGTTGAATGTTGGTTGTCGGATCGATACGGATTTTCCCATCTGTCATTTCTCGAACAAAAGCCGTTTGGAAGAGAGAGAAGGGAAAGGAAATAGAGGAGTAGCAGAGCAAAGTGAAGGGAAAGCGAAAGCAAGATGAGCTTTTCTTGGGCTTTCTTCTTCTTTTTCCCCTTCTCTCTGCCCAACGTAAACTATAAACACACACAAAGGAGAAGAGATAATAGGCTTGAAGCGTGCAATTTGGAAAATATCACGAAGTGGTGGAGAGAAAGTGTAGAGAAATCTTGGTATATGGAACCTATTCGCTTTCTCCCACTTTCTCTTTCCATCCTTCTCCCGTCTTCTTTCTTTACTCTCTCGACGTCATCGTGTTCTTGTGGTTTGGGTTCGTTGTATCATGCGGTGCTGCTTCCTCTCTGCTGAAGAAAATGAATTGGTGGATTGGATGATAAGGAGGAATGGATGGAGAATAAAAATGGATATGGTATATGTGCATGCTCTATTGCAACTGGTTGTATAGAGTGAAAGAATACCCTTTTCTGAAGATCTTTTCATTTCCCTGACATTTAGCTTCATTACATTAACAGCTCACCATACACATACTGCTAACAAGATGGGAGAAAACAATGGAGATAATAGGGGAGAGATAAGATGAGAAGGAAGAAGACAGCTTACAGAAAGTCCGACTGATATCCGGAGACTTTGGTATTGATAGTAAGCAGCTTATCGTAATCATTGTTGTCTCTCATGTTGCTCGATACACGTGTGACTCGAAACTTATTAAGGGCGAATTTCTTCTTGAAATAGTTCTCTCATCCACTCACTTGAATTTCATTTATGCTCTATATTGCAATTTTCGAGAGTTTCTGGATTCAGACTCAGGATATTTGGACGACGATTATGCGGATTATTGGACAATTTTCAAAGTAATTAATGGCGTTCCAATCTCTGGAGCATGTTCTCATCTTCTGTGTAATGAAATACATTATGCAAATATGCAGCTTACAGATTTTGAAGCTGTGATGACATAATAAGTTGAGAAATTCCAATGAAATCGAGATGAGCTGAATTTTCTAATATTATTCATAAACATGAAGACTTCTAGCAAATTGCAAAAATTCCTCAGAAGGAAGGAAGCAAAATTCCAGTTTGAACTTATGCAGTGTCTTTGGAAAAGTGGTAGGCTAAGGACTTTCATAATTCAGTAGCTAAATTTAATGAATCCACTTAATCATCGACTACACAAAACGGCTACTAGCTATAATATTTTAACAAATACAATATGCAATTACCTAATTCCAAGAGTACTATACATCGAACTGTATATATTTTAGTTCAACTCGATATTTACTTTTCTTCAAGATACTTTGCCTATGTAATGACTGAACTTGAATATCACTTTAATAAAGCAATACAATACAATACAGCCCATCTACTGTTGAAATGTTTCCCATAAACCAAATATATCTAATATAGCCGTTTAATTAAAACAATTGTCTTTTTTTAAAGAATTGTTTTAATTACAGTTCAAATTGCTTTTAATATGAAAGTACATTGGTGTGTTGCTTTCTCCTCTCATTGTAAACATTTGAAAAGGCGCTCCTCACTTTCCCACAATATCTTTAAAATGTTCTCATCATTATAGCTGTTACCATTAAACTAATGGAACGGGCGATTACAAAAACACCCTTTATTTGCTATGGTGGTTGTCACTCAGCTACTTCAAATGCGAAGAAGGAACAGCATTTTAGTTCTGCTGGCAATACAATTTATAGGAATAAGAACAACCTAAGTTTAAATCCACACGCCTCATATTCAACCCACACTACCGCAAACATTTAATTATTCCCGTAGTTATACGTATCGCATCCAGTATTTCCTTCGTTTTTTAAGGAGGAAAGGCAACGGTGCGTGGTTGTTGCGGTTCGAGTCTAATAGAAAATGAAATGGATGGGTATGGATGGTATAGGTAGCAGCTTACACATTCACACACACGTATGGGCCACACAGGAGTAAAAAGTTTTAAAGTGTTTCTCACTTCTCGAGTATTTCTCCGTCTGCCACCTCCACCACCACTTGAGGAGGAAGAAAGAGAAAAGCAAGTGATACATGACAAGTTAATTCTCAGGAGAACAATCCACACTAATGCGTATCCTCCTTTTCTCCCACTTTCCACCTGAAAGTGAAAATAAAAAAAAGAGGCATAATAGCCGTCAAAACAAGGACTACATATCATTCTGGGGCTGTTCATACTCAGCAGCACGAAAATATTTCCCAAAAAATATCCATCATTACTTCCTTAAAGTTAGTTTTGCTCCAGCAACGTTATTCTTGAGAGTCGTGTCGACCAGAAAGGAAAGAAGAAAAGCTCATCCCAAGGTGCTCATTATGACCACACACAAAGCGCACGTGTTTTTCGTCTTCAGGTTGCCCCAAAAGAAAAATTGTCCATCTCCAGAGATTGTGATTTATTTTGCCTACACGCAAAATAAGATGAGTAGGAAGGCGAACAAGAGAAAGTTTTCCTGTTTTTTTGGCGATTCTCTCAAACAAAAGAAAGTCAAGTCGGATTTCTCTCTTAAATTCGGAGTATGTATATGCACGCTTGCAACATCCCATTTCGCCTACTCACCTTTCACAATTTTTAATGGGTCAAGTCGTTATTTCAGTTTTTTTTCTCTTTTTTTCATGCGTCGGAAGATGATAGATGAGAAGATAATATGGTAATGTTAGCACATATTATTAGGCATGCATATTTATTATTACGAGGATTATGAGGAGATCATTATAGAAATTATTGCTGCTTTTCTCGGATGAAATTGGAGGAAAAATAAATTGGTTCTTTGGAAAAATGAATGGTGTGCAAGCACATGAAGAAATGGAGAAGGCGGAAAAGATGTAGATAAGGCAATATTTATGAAATAGGATTACTGTTGGGACAACTTGTATCTCTCTCTGGTATTCCAGAAAAATCTATGGGGCTCATCAGATCACCGAATTGGATTTCATAAGTCAATTTGGATGACGATGAATGTCTTGAAGTTGAAAAATAATTATTTTTTTGAAATTATGACGTTTGCGATCATCTCAAAAATAACTGGAATGACGCATCATTCTTGTTGCTCAGCTTATCATTTGGTCTCCTTGTAGTGGCATGCCATTACAAAGAGGGTGTAAATACCTGTCTTGTGTCTGTTGTTGTGAGATTCTTTCCCGAAATGGTTATGAGGTAAAACGGCTTGGCCTACATTTTCCCATTTTTATTGTTGCCACCTGCTCCCCACCTTTCTCTCAAAGTAAAGTTTTTAAAGGGGCAACAATGACTGCTCAACCTCGTAATTCCCTGTTTTATGATGGTCGCCTGATTGTGAATTTCCAGCGAGACGGGAGAAAGGCAGTAAAATGAAAAGGGCGACTTTCGTGAATGATGCGGTGGTGTGCAGGTGCGCCAAGTTGAGTAGAGATGAATGTCAGGATGATGATCATGATGCTCCCATTGTGTTCATAATCCTGAAAATAGGGAAAATCTGAAAGTGTGGAGGAGAGAGAAAATGATGATGAAATGAAAGTGGGGGAAAAGGAAAAGGGCAGGGAAAGCTCTTTTTTATTATCTTCCTCTTCTCTCTCTCTCCCTTTTTATTATTTTCTTGCGTCTCCAGAAGTCTTTGACTTTTTGAGAAAGGAAGAAAGTGAGCCTGTGTGACGGTGATGTGATGATGGTTGCTCGTATTTTGTCATGTGGAGATACAAAGTTTTTTGGGAAAGCGGAAAACTTGAGCTTCCAGTGGATGTGCGAAAGAGCCGGAGTTTGCTGACTCTTTGAAAAGCGGTTGGAGATGAAGAGAAGATGAGATGAGAAGGTCATAAATTTAAAATTATTTTTGCAATGTCTCTTGTCTCTCAGGTAGGCAGCCGAGAGTATGGGGAAACAGATGGAGATACAAATATTATCCATGTTGCATGATAAACCGTTAAGTATTTATGAGAAGGAAATTTCAAAGAAAGTGCTTCAGTTTTCATGGGTTTGTAGAGAAGTATCGTTTTTACGGAATGAATCTATATTGACTGAAAAATTACCCGTAATTATCACCTGAAGCTCTTCCCGTGTAGCACTTTCATTTTTACTTGGTGAAAGGAACTGCACCAATTTTTATAGCGGTAAGCATGTTTCACTGGACATGATAGCATTTTCAGGGAAATAGAAGAAGAAAGTGAACAAGATGGAAAATAGATTAAATGTTTCCCTTTTCGCTTTAGACTCTCTTCTTTCTTCCATCATACAAATGGAGCGCATACCTTTTTGTTATTGTGTGCATCACTTACTCCATTTTCCCTTTCTCGCCATCAGTATCACCTTTCAATTTTCTCCATCTCCAGCACCACCACCATTTCAGGAGGAAGAAAAGCGCAATATTATTTGGAAGAGTGGCTCTGGTGGAATGATGGCAGCGTGCAAAGTTTCAGGCACAATTGTAAACGACATTGAGAGTAGTATATTGGCCAATAACAATAGTTAAAAGAGGAGAGTGGAGCAGTCTGTTCTCTAGAAAAGGTTACACGTGTAAAATCGTGACATAACATCAGAATGTCGTGTTCTCCTCTTCCTCCAAACTCTCAACAACAGTCACTTCAACTCCACCACCTGAGGTGGTGTCCTCATCTCTGGTATGCAGAATATTGCATTCTCTCTCATTCGATTTGCTATTGATTCTTCCAGCAAAGCTATTATTTTCTCGTGTGTAAACGAAACAGGAAGAAAAAAAGCGAAGCGTAAGTATTCATCCGAGAAAAAGGGTTAAACACATTTAAATGAAAAAATTGCAGAGATTCCTCTCTAAATGTTTATGCAGATGTACTTTCTCCAAGTAAAAAATGAAGCAGAAAGAATGGAACAATTATTGGAATGTTTAAAATTAAATATTTCTTCAGAGGAAAATATAAAACCAGAGCTTCAGCACTGATTATTGCTCCCAAGAGAAGGTGCGAATTAGCACGAGGACAGTGGTGGCAACAACACAGTCGATGACAATGTCGCATATTAACTATTTTTCCTCTCTTTGCAAAATTTTTCATTCATTTCCTATTCCATTCACGGTAACAGTACTCTGGAGAGAAAGTGGGAGAATGGGAGAGCGAAAAAATGTACAAGGCGTATTTAGCACAAGATGATGTTCTCGCTCGAAATGTACAGATTTTTAAGTGAAAGTAAGGCAAGGAAAGAAGGAGACAAGGGAAATGGAGATTCCCACTCGCGACTCATTGGAAACCCATTCACGATTTCTCTCAAACACTCAGCACGAAAATAAGCAGTTGTAGGAGAGCGTGATGAGATGACTTGGATGAAATTTTTTTTGCTACAATGAGGAAATTACGTCAGGGTTGCAAGAATGCTTTCTCCAAATTACTTTAAAGTCTTGGGTCTCCATTTATTTCGCAATGTTTTTTGTAACTCTGTAGAAAAATATGATTTTTTAATGATAGGCGCCAGCCCAAGTGCAGAAGCAATCCAAGTCAAGAAACATTGATTCTTATTTTTTTCTTTACACTTTTTATTTTTTAAAGCTTCTCTAAAGCCATGTTCCTCGCCTTATCTTGTCTTGTCAGATTATCTACAGCGGAGAACACTTTTTTTATCTTTTTACTTTTTTTCATCACATGATGACGGCAGATGATGGAAATGGCTGGTTGGAGAGAGTTACGCCTCCTTTTTCACACTGACTTTAAATGTCAAACTCCGTCTTTCTCTTTCACTTTCTCTTTCAGCTTGTGTGACAATCACTGTCGTCATCATGAAATGAAGATCATGTAAACTTTTTCTCCCTCTTTCTCTTGTGTGGTTTTTTCGAGAATCGATATTTCATGTATTTTTTTAACATTCCCCTTCCATGTCGCACAGGTCATTTGAGAATAGAGAAAGTGCCATATATTAACTTATTTCATCGAGATAGGTGTATATGGTGGTGGATTGGATGTTGCAATTAGTTTGATTGAGTTTCCCGTTTTTCGTCCTCATCATCAACATGCAATCCAGCTCATGAGCCATGTATTTTATATGAAGAAAGGAAGTGAAAGCACAACAAAATGGAAAGTTTGTATTCAATGTGTTACCAGCCATACTATCCTGTTATTAGTGAAGTAGTAGTGTAAGCTGGGGAGGTGATGATAATTAATCCTTTTTCACCGTTACCACCACCAGTCATGATGAAAAATAAAGGATTTTATTATTGGCTGGCTTGACTTTCTCTTCTACTGGTTGGGAGTAGGGTAAATGATGGAGACTTTATTGCAGACCATATAATGATCAACTATCCATATCTTTTGTCGGAGTTTGACCGCTTATTTTTGTGGGTTCTCTCTCCCTTTTCCTCCGGTAGGGTCAAATTTCGGCAGAGATTAATTTTCACTTCATTATTATTAAAATCGAATGATCATGAATACGAGAGCGGATCTAGAGATGAAATTTGATGATTTGGTTTTGAAATTTTTGCATGTTGTGCTGCGTTGGTGTATATTATGGTATGAGATCCAATTAGTTCCAAAATAATCCGAGTGGGTGGTCTTTTGTTTGATTTTGGGAAAGAAGAATTCAAGTGGAAATAGAGATGGAATGATGAGCATCTATAATTTCTATGCCTCATTTGCATTTAATTCTCACTCGGGGACGAGGAGAAAAGAGAAAATGTTGTTTTTACGGATGTTTCCTATTTTACTTTCTCTTTCACGCCAAATTATTTATAGACTTAAGGGTTTACGCAACAAGCGAACAAATAAAATAGAGATACTTAATAATCCTCTCTGGAAATATTTTGCGCAGTTAAATGAGCATGATGAATGGTAACAGAAGCTAGAGAATGGACATGAAGAGAACGTTTTGGAAAGCGGTTATGTTTCTGGTTTCTCTCAGTAAGCCGGCTAGAAAAGACACAGAGAAAGCAAAATTTTCTGTGAAAATCCTTGCAAAAATAAACCAGCGAAATTCAATCGGAATAATAGGCAGAGAGAGAGAGATTACACAAAGAGCAAATCAGCGTCTCTTTTCATCCAATTGCGGTATTTCAAGTTTTTCTGTTAGAAATGAGAGCAGTTCAGAAGGTCGATGCTGTTTTTGGTTAATATCGAATTTTGTGCAAAAATAGACAAAAATTGTTTCCTCGTGCTAGTCAAGTCATCTCGGCTGCTGTGTTGTGTTTTGTTGGTGTTGACACTAATGGACTGAAGAGGAGAGAAAGTAGTTTTGCCTTTGCTTTCCTTCCCGATTCTATTTACTTTAGTAACTATTTCATCATTGGAAACGAAAGGATAGCGGGAAAAGACTTGATGGTGAAGTTAGTGAAGGGGAAGGTCATAAGTGCAACAATGGAGGAAGCGTCCAGCTGTTAACCACTCCAAAACCCACAACCAGCCACCACCCTCCAACTCTTCCATTAAGCATGCTTTATTTTTTCCTTGTGGTGAAAGTGGTCTAGAAAAGGAGAGCAGGGCAAAATGTCAGAGAAAAAATTGATTCAAGTTGACATGCATTTCTCTCCTCTTGTGGTAATCCAACTTGGCTAACAACTCGACACAAAATATCTAAACTTGAAGACTTTCACTCAAGTGATACAAGCGAAAAGAAAGTAAAAGGAGAAAGCGGCTTAATAGACTTGGATACAAATCTCAGAGTAAAAAATGTTAATAACAATAATAATCATATATAGCACATTATGATGATGACACACAGGGAGCTTGTTTACTTTCTATTTGCTCGGGAGAAAGCACGGGAGATATTTTTATTGGACTTGTTAATGGTAAGCTGAGCTGATGCCTTGAACAAACAAACAAGATCCAGAGAGAAGAGGAGCACAAGGACAACAAACAAATAGAGAGGCATAGAGCAAAAAGAAGTGAGGATGATGATTGAGGGCAATCTTCTCTCAATCCTGGAGATATAGACTTTTCTTGAGAGGACGACGCAAGAAGGGAGAGTGCAAATGTCAGTGCTCCCACTTCCTAATTTTCTACATCATCTTCAGCAAATAACTCAGATTTCCACGAAACTCTAACTTATGTGTAAAAAAGCTGATAAACCCTCATATTTTATGATATTAGTTTCTTTGGAACCCCGGTTGTAAGATTTCCGTTATCAATGTCGTTACCACTTGAAACCTAACAAATAAAATTACATGTGTTTTCAATATCATTTCATTTCCAAGGAACAAGTCAAAAATGTCGTGACAACCCACAAGATACTCTCCACTCAATGTAAAGAGGGATGAAATTTATTTTGAACAGGATAGATAAAGCTGAAGAAGGAGCAAGGGCATTATTTCCGTTAGAGAAAAGAATGTGTGTTTGTTGAGGAATAGACTAGAGGCTTAAATGGGTATGCACATTAGTCAACATTGAAAAGAAGATGGAAAGGAATCTATTTTGCCTCCAAGAAGGAAATAGAAGAGGAGGATAAACACAAGAAAAGATGTAATGTGAATGGATGGTGAATGTGTTTTCTCAAGTATTTGTAGAGGAAAATGTCTCTCCTTTCTTCGCTCTCTCCTCATTCTCCTTTGCATTGACGAATATTTCCAAAGCCTTCTGAGAGAAAAGACAGGAAACCCTATATACAAAAAATCTTGAGAAAGTACATACGCAGATTGACAACTGCATAGGAGAATGCGTTTATAGGATTTCATACTCAGAATGTCTTTTATTCTTATTTAATTCAAACCTCCTATAGAAAGGTTTCACGATTCCAATTTCAAGAATATCTCAAATTTCATGATGAAAACCAAAATACGCATTACTTACACTTTAGTACTTTTACGCACTTTTTATGCAATCATTTATGAAGACATACGACTGAACACGCAATAAAATATTTTTGACTTTCACCATTCATATTATTGGAAGCCGCTATAACGAAATTCTTCTTTTCTTCACTCTTGAGTTTCTAAAGACACTTTGAAAGCATATAAAAAGCTCCTATTCAAGAGACATTTTGTCCTCTAGTTGTAGAACATGTTACAACACAAAGCCCAATCACCGCAAAACAAGCTAGAAAATCCGCTCCGTACACTTCCTTCCCTCTAGTCTCTCTTTATTTCCTTTCCTTTTCTCCTCCTTGTCTCCCATCTTGTCCGTCTTTCTCCTTTTTTGTATTCAGACTAGAAGAAAAAAAGAAAGCAGAAGAAATTTTTTGTTTACTCAATTCCTTTCTCTCCGTCGTCTTCTTCACAACACGAAAACAGTGAAAGGATGAAGGATCATTGATTATTATTACTTTCCCGAAAAAATAGAGAAAGTACCCGTGCGTCCTACTAGAATAGAAGCCATCCTAATAAAAAACGTAAGCCGCAGCAACAATCCGCTTTATTTCATTTATTTCCATTACGTCAACTCGACTTTGTTAAAAAATTCACAAAAAAAAGAGAAATAATTGAACTTTTTTGCTGCCTGCCTTTTTCGGTCTTTATTGAAGTAAATCTCTGCTGCCCTACAGCCTTACTTGAAGCTAGTGAGCGAGAGAAAGCAAGGGAGAAAGGGGAAATGCAATTTAGATTGTGTAAACAATGGCTCGTTTCATCTAACTTGGTTTTCCCGTCGTATCATCCCAGTGTATTTCCCACAAGCATTTTTCTCTCTCTGATGATGCGGTTTTCCTTTGAACTCTCCTTTCATCCAGCGGAGAGAAGAAGGGAAAATTGATGTAAAATGGATGAATATTTATTAAAGGGCCATTTTGATTAAAAGGTTTGGGGAAAGTTCCACTTTCTCCATAACCAGACTAACCGCTTTATAGATCCATCATTCTAAATCCGTGCCCAAGCACATGGAAAACTAGCCACATAAAAAAATATTATACGGCTGTGGTGTGGTGAAAATGATTTTTTTATTGGGAACGAATTGCACATCTTTTTTTGCAAAGCAACAGAAATAAAAGTTGGGGTAGAAAAATTCTTTTCAAAGGACTAATCGTCATCATGATGATCATGATAACTCCCATTACATGGAAAGTAACCACACAGAGAGATAGATTGCGTAACCAATTCATTGATCAATTTTTAGCTTGATCATGGGCATTTTTTTGCGAATTGTGCGAGCTCATCATTATCAGCAGAGAGTTGATATTGCATTTTGTGGGAGAAAGTTTGGTGTGTAAAGAGGCATGTAAAAATCGTTATTGCTTTACGGATGACTTAAATCAAATTGGAATGATGGTGAACTTGTATGTAGTGAACTGCTTTCACACTTTTACTCCCTCCAGCTTAGTTTTTTTCCTTGCTTACTTTCTCCATTATGCTTTCTCTCCGAGAAGAGCGGGGATATCTAGTGAAGTGAAAGTTTTATTTGGGATGGATGAACTGCTCCAGTACTCTATATGTGCTGCATGGAAGGATGATGAAGTGGAGGTTTAGTGGAGGAGGAAATTCGATGATGATGGAGAATAAAAGTAAAAAAAGATAGAATGGGAAAAGTTTTTTATGAATGAAAAAATATAGTAGAAACTGTATGGCTTATGTGTAGTTAGTCCGTTCTTATTATATGGCTCATTGCTGTTACTCTTTGCTACTGATCATCAACTATTAAAAATAGTTTACAATGAAATCCCTTTATAGTGGCACCCCAACTAACAAAAATAGAGCATTAATTCGTTATCCATCACGCAGGAATTTTCTCCAGCTATTTCACAACGAGTGAGATGGTTTTGGGAAAACTACTTTTTTATGCAGAAATCCTTGGAATGTGTCTTCTCATTTCTGTTTGCACACTACACACATATGTAGAAAGGTACACATGGGATATCTTGAAGAGAATATAATTTTCGTATTCCTCTCAACACGTTTATTTGCTTTCCCTGGCCTCTCAGTGTGTAATTGAACTGTAGCCTCAGGTTAGCTTTTGTAGGCTGTTAAGTGTGTGTGTGTGCAGTGGATTCGTAGCAGCGTTCTTACCACTGCTAAAGAAAATCGCCGGCCTGAGGTGGTGTAAGGAAAGCATCATGATGATTTCATCTTTATCAGGGAGAAAGTGAACCCATCCAATTTGAAATACTTGGTGTATGTAACACGAAAATGTAGTCAGGATTCCTTCGGAGGAAAGTGTTTGTTCTTGAAATAAGTAAGTGGTCATGTCCATGTGCCATGCATTCATGATACTGAACATTGAACGAAAACCGAATTTCTCATCTGGTTTGATGGTGTGGTGATGAGAGTGGAGTTTCGTGAGCTTTCCACTTTTTTCTCCCTTCGCTATCCTCTTCCTTCTATGTCCTCTTCTTCCCAAGAAACGTGCTTTCTCCGTCCTCAGGAATGATGATGAAGGGAAAAAATGTGGATGAAGGTTATATTACATACCAGACTACATGGTCTTCTCTGGTTTTGTTGAGTTGGTTTACTTTTTCGTGGCATGTTGCGTGCTTCCTTTCCTTTCTCTGCAAACCGACATCGTGCAAAAACTCATGAAAAAATGGAGACATGCGAAAACTATATTGATGGTGTATATTGCTCGCACACGAACTGCTCATGAGCCACTTGGTAACTTTTCCTTTTTGTTTTATATCATGTCGTAAAGCACACCTTTTTATTGAGCAACGTGCGGCATTGCATGGAAAGTGGACAGTCGGAGAAGAGGAGATAGCATGTCATAATATTATGCTGCGATCAGAGAATCAATGTTGAAAACAGTGGAAGAAAAACATGGTACAGGTACCTTAAAAAAGGACACTCCTCTTAACATTTGTTTAATCGAATATTTCACTTTTGTAAAGCATGTCACTATAAAGAGATCCCAACAATGACCCATTGCTTCACTTAATGATGAACGGCACAACATGGCAGAGAAAGTCTGCAACCGAAAACATCTTTTTAAAATTGGGAAACCATTTATCTCGGGAAAATTCGGGGAAACCAATGTCATGTGTCACTACTGTTTTTCATATACTTCACTATTTTTTCATGGTTTTTCATTTTCCTACTATCTGGTTACACTTCATTCTTCGTTTGTTTCCTCTTTGCTTCCTTTCTCGTCCTCTTGTCGACCTTTTCATTCATGAGAATCATTGTCGCCTATCCTCTTTTATTTTTCGTGCCAGTGTAAACGCTTCCTCTTTATTCCCTCGCAATCTACTGCTTTTCATTTTTTGCATTTTCCCTCTCTTCTTCTGTCACTGTCACCAAATAAAATGCAAAACGTGTTGATTTTGCCCATTCATTTTTTCCATGTGTGTATATCATTCGTTATTGCTGTCTTGAAGAGAAAGTGTTACTATTGTTTTTATTGAGCTTTTTAGTACTGCTTTTACCTTTTATGTATAGCGTCTTTAGTAAGTGACAAGAGAAAAGAGTAAGAGATTGGATGAAAGTGAAAAGTGAATATATCAACTTGTCAATTTCTTTTCTCTCGTTACTTTTCATCTGGAAGAGTCCTCTGGTAGTTCTTAAGCGGCAAAGTGAGTAAGATGTCTTCATAATATTAGCAAATAGGATAGTTGTGTAGTTTTTATGAAACGTTATAAATTTCTTTACTTGGTTTGACGTGTCCTTCATATGAGCCAAAGAGAAAATCTGGAGAGAAATTGTTTCAAAGATGTGTAGCGAACGGGTAATATCATGTACGTTATATTTTTGAAACAAAATATTCTCATCTTCATTGCAATGCTGTCTTCTTAATGGACTTATTTATCTTTCTTTCTCTTCCTTACTTTATTTCTCGTATTGACCAATAAAGACAGTGTGGCTTTCTCCCTTACTGAAATTACCAGGATGGGAGAATGGAGAGAAAACGATGGAGAAAGATGAAGTAGGAGAAGGGAAGTGAGACAGGAAACTACTCTCATTTTCATCATCTCACTCACTCAAGCTGTTTCTGCTACCTTAAACATTTTCACTTCACTACTTTCTCCATGAAGCTAACGAGAAAGCGAGTCCACCAGACTTAAAACATCAACTTTTTCTCTTATATTTCCTCAGGCTAGATTTTCCTTCTTGCTTGTTGCTTTCCTCTTCTCTACTTTCTTCTTCTGCAAATGCGCTGCTCATTTTCTTCCTTCTTGTTTTTTGTTATTTTACCTCAAGACAACAATAAGGCTCTTTTTTCCTGCTCTCATGATGAAAACAAGATGGGTATTGTATTTTGCTACGTGATCTAAAAAACTAACAATTTCTTCTCACAACGAATTTCATTGCTGAACATTACATAACCATTTTTACCAACTTTTTTTATATTATTCCTCCACTTATTTTTCTGCTGGGCTATAAAATGGAAAATCAAAAAGTGAAAGTAGTGAAAGTGTCGTGTCTCTCTATGTATGCTCTTCTTATTACTATGTCAAGGGACGAAAGTGGTTTTTTCACATAAAAAAGAGAAAGCACAAGCCATTTCCTTCTTCTTGTTCTCAGTCTCCAACTTTCTCCACTCATCTTACACTTTCTCTCCGAAGAAGGAAAAAGGCTCTTCTCTTTACGCTTCTTAAACAGTTCAACTGCTTTCACTTGCTATATACTCTACGGGATATTATTACAGAAGCCAGAAAAAGTACAATGCCTTGGAGAAGAGAAAGAAGGATAAAAAATAGAGAGAAGGGAAATTCAAAGGGAAAGGGCTTGTTGCTCCTCTTCCTCTAAACAATCCTGTTTTCCAGTCTGAACAATTTCGTTCTCTTCTCCTTCTCTGTTTCTCTCCAGATTGCATTCTTTTCTCGGCGAAATTCCTGGTGAAAGCCAGCAACAAGCATTTCTCTATACCTACACATTATATTTATGTACTAGTAATGCTCATCAAAGTAGCTGTGTAATATTACCCGACCTTCTTGTGAAAGCAGACGATGAAGAAGCGAAAAAACACAAGTCAATATTGTATTATTATTATGATGACGATGATTACAGAGAAAATATTAGAGAGAGAAAGTGACTATACTACTGTGAGGAGTGAGTAAAAAGAGAAAGGACGTCACGTGAAGCGGCGTAGAGCTAGAAAGTGAAAGACTATATCTCTCTGACATAAATACCGTGCTCCCTTGTCATCTCCCTTTCACTCTCATCTCAGCACTTTCACCAGCAGCAGCAGCACAAGCACACACAACAGAGTAGCAGGGTCTTCCATTTCGAGTTGAGGAGATGTGATCATGATAATAAAGTGAATAAATACCTTTACATCAACTTATTTCCAAAAAGTCCACCAATTTTGTCGAGTCTAAGTTGACAAAGTAAAGTTGTATTAGTGTATGTGGCAGCAGAGGGAGAAGACCTACTGGGGTGTTAGCCACATACAAAAAATATAGAATTTCCCCAAGGTCTCCCTTCCATTACTGGTAGTACATGTGGAGAAAAAAGAGAAAATATATAAGAGGGGGAATAAAGGGGTCCCCTGTGGGACGCCCCGTTTTTCACAGTGAAACGATCACACCATAGTGTAGTAAATGGTGGTGATGATAATGAGTAATGGGAACTTTACAACGGCTAATTTAATGGAGAGAAAAATGTGCACACACATTTTTATAGAGTAGCAGAGAGAAAGTAAAAAGGGTTCAAGGTGGGAAGAGAAATTGAACATTTGCTTGTTTAAAGCAGCCCGTTTCATAAAATATATAGCTGTCGCTTTCACTGCATTGCTGGCTTTGCTTGTCTTTTGGGTAGGTGTGCAGTCCAGACTAGAGTCAGTAGTCAGTTGTGTGTAAGGTGCTCTCCTATAAAAATGGTGCTGCTGAACTGGGAGAAAAAAAGTAACGGTGATGGTAACGCTCTCCCTTCGCTGTATTCTGCTGGAGACTTTTTACTCCCGAAGCTTTTAAAAATGTGGAGTATGTAGACTGGAGCGAAACCCACTTTCACTCCGGCTGGCTGTGTGTGACGACGACCACACGGTGACTCTTTCTCTTTTCTTGCCTCTCCAGTTGCAGCTGGACTGCTTCTCCTTTCTCTTCTGCAGAATTGTACTGTATAAAAAAACTGAGAAAAACGTGGCGACTCTTCGATCCATTTTAGGAGAGAAGAAAGGGATTTTTTCTGTTATTTTTTAAAAGTCTTTATTCACACTCTCAGTTTCCACTTTTGATCGTAACAAGTGTGGTGTGAGTGCTCGTGATCAAAAAGGGAAAGGCAAGGAATATATATAGTTTTATTAGTCTTATTCCTACTGCTCCGGCTGCTTGTAGCTTTCCCCGTAAAAAGAGAAAGTCAGTCTGAGAGTGAAAGCAGAGTGGAAGCGTTGGGTGTGTGAAGAGTGAGTTTAAAGTGAAAATGGAACATTAAAGGAAAGAGAATCCAATATTTGAATTCTTCTCCACTCTCAATCTTTTGATTCATCTGACAAAAATACCTGAATATTTTGCAAAATGGACAGAACTTATTTCCCATTTTACTTTCAAAGTGACTTTCATACAATGAGATTGTATCCAGCATAGTTCTTGCGAAATCATTTGGCTTAAAGTTATTCGCAAATAAAATCATGATACTCAGATAATAAGTTATGAGTTTTCGGTAAAAAAAAATATGTGAATCAGCACTCGTAGAAGTAGTTGGTAATATCGGTATTCTTGTTGCCGTCAACAAGCTGTCTACCCTTTCCCAATTTCAAACAAAATAGGTAATTAAACTTTCTTTTTATGTCAGCAACTTTTGTCTTTTTTTGTGTGTGTACGTACCTATGCGTAGTTTTGTGTAAAATGGCTCATCATACTTTTAGTATTTTTGTGGAGTCAACAGATTTGCAAATCTGCTGCAATGAATATGACCGGCTTGCCGTTGAGAACGCGTGAAGGACAAAGTGTAACGGCCTATCTGTGTCTCTATGTCTGTATCAGTGTCTGTTTGTATGTTTGTGTGAGCTTAAATGTGTACAGCGAAAATTTCAATTTCGAAAACTATTCTAATAATGTCTTTTGTAACTGTGGACGGTGTCTTCGGTAAAAGTAGCGGTAAAATGCAAATGGATGCTGCAAGTACTGCTTTCCTCCTCTCTTCGCTTTTCTTCCTTCTTTGACGATACGGTATGCCCAAATTGCATTACAAAAATGCGCCTCTATGCATTTCCAATATAAAAAATGTTCGTCATGATTTAATTATTTCAATTAATTGGTCTAAAGAAAAATTGATGACTCAAATAAAACCGCAAACACATTAGGGGTTTATAATTTGCAAGGATGATTAGATCTTCAGATAAGAAGAGAAATTGACCATGAAGTGATTACTTCTTGTTCGCTGCTCTTGACTCTCTTTTCTTTGTTTCCTGTCATTTCTTAATTCACTTTGATCATCTTTGTGGGTGATTTAATTTTCTAATTCTGGTGTTCATCTACTTTCGAGTCTGGCGTTAATTAAACTCTTTTTATTTTGAGCTCTTCTCTTTCATCTTAATTATTTCTATTTGTGTCTCTCTGAAGGGGATCTTTCCTGTCATGTTGATTCGTTTTTTGTTGTCTGTTCATATTTACGTTCTTTGTCTCTCTTATTAATTGTTATTACCAATCTGTTGACTTTTTTGTGTTCGTGTTCCCACACATTTATTATTGATTAATTGACTTTCTCACTACCTTCCTCTCTCTCTCTGCCAAAGAGAGTAAAAGAAAATGAAGAACTAATGAACTGTCTTTTTTTCTCATGTCTATTTCACCTGACATCATCCTATATTTTCTTCTAATGAAATTACAACAACCCTTTCTGGTTATCTCTCTGGTGGACCACTTTTTTTCGTGGAAATTGGAACACTATATTTTTTATTGCGCTTGAAGAACGATGACGGCAATCTGTTTCGTGTGCAACCTGCCCATCCTCTCCCATCAGGTGGGACTCGTCTGGAAAGGTGGAAATGGATTCGATGAGCTAGTCAGGTAAGATAAAGATAAAATTTAATCAGCAACTTTCCCCTACTCCAACTCATGTTTCTTTTTCGTGGAAACACTAATTCATTAAATTTTGCAGAAGCACTCGTCGTCACGCATTTTATTTACTGCTGGAAGAGAAAAAAATCAATTATGTTTTTGTAGGCCAATTAGCAATAAAGTATGGACTATAAGGGGCTTAATTAGTGGCAATTAAGTAATTAGGGGGACTTATACTTGAGGTTATTGTTTTTGAGAAAAAAATTCTGTAGGTGGATGAAAATTTCGGAGAAAGTGGCATATAGCATCTTTCTCTTGTGTTTTTAACCCACCTGCGCGATTCTTGTGGAATTTGTAAAGCAGCACTAAATTTTATCCTCAGAGTGTTTGGGGAAAGTAGATGAGGATGAGATGTTGAGCTAGTTTCACAATAGATGAGAAATGAAAACTTTCCCTGGCACTTGCCAAATAAATAATCAAACAAGTTTTACATCCCCAACTTTTCCTCTCCATCAGAGAGAATCGTGTACTGCCTCTTAATATGATTCGTGTGTGTGTCTCCTTAATTAGAAGAAACCTCCATTTGTCGGTGAATTGGTTGAATAATGGTTAGCAAACTTGTTGATGGGATTGCTCTCGTAAAAGGATGTTAATTATTATTGTAAAAACGTCGCTGTTAACATCAACAGCCAAAACCATGCAACATGAGAGAAAGTGACGGTCGAAGAAAAGGAATGATGTCGTATGGTAATGTGATTTGATCTCCCGCTTTTCTTCTCTCCTCCTCTTAAATAAATAGCTATTCAATATTCATGATTTGTTCGAGCACCACATCCTATTTCGCGGGAGAACAATAATGTCATTTTTCTCTTCACTTTCTCCTTATATGCGTGTGGGGGCGGAAAATATTGGATTCTCAGAGAGTTGAGCATGTTTTTTCTTGGTTTTGGGCTACAATCTTCCTCTCTTCATTATTTTGCTGGGGCAATAATAAATGAAGAGAGAGGGAGAGAATGAGAAAGATGTGAGAAGTTATTGAATTAAGTTCGACAACGAAGAAAATCCAATTATTGCTCTTCCCATCTTCACTGGTGAAAGTCCTCACACGCGAGAACTATGGAATATTAAGAGGTAGATGCATGCACGCAGAAAAAGGAGACATGGAGCTATCATGATTAGATTTGTAATCGGTAATGGAATCAATGAAATATATGGAGAGTGTGTACCAACATCCTATTCAGCACCTTTCTCCATCTGAAAATTAGACACTGGCACTGTTCATTATCGATGAAACATGAAATATGATGCAGTTTTCTCTCAACTCTTCAACTTTCCTTTGTTGAGCATCCACTAATGAACGGCGAGGTTTACTTTCTCCACCCACTGTGTAAATGATACAATTTTTATGGGAGGAAAAAACCGAACAGGAAAAAATATTTGGGTATATGGCATGTCGATATCATGTTACTTGTAATATAATGTTTTTAAAAAACTGGAATAATGATAGGGAGAAAGAAGAGAAAGCATTTCAGTAGAGTAGAATAATAACATGTGGGGATAGATTGGTGGTTCGCCATCAAATATCATTTTTGATGGGCCGAAACTTATTAATTTATGCTGCTTCACCATATACTGTCCTCCTCCACCTATCCATTATAATATTTTTTGTGTGAGCAAACTCAGCAGAAAAAAATGGAAATGCATATAAAAAAGAAGGGAAATAGATAGGAGCATCTTCTCATCTTGTATTCAGTATGTAAATAGGGAATGTATGTTGCTGTTGTTTTGTTGTTGTTGCTCTGCAAAAGTTTTTTTTGTAGTTTCCCTCTGGCATTGTTCTACACTGGTAGTGACTATAAAATAATTTTCTGGTGGTTGTGTAGTGTCATAAGTGAAAGGTGGAGGAGAAAGTACACAAGTGAAGGGGTTTTGAAGGAGTTTAGAGAATGTATGGAAATATAGGACACAGGTGCTTCAAGGATAGGAAATTATGTGAAAGAAAGAGAAAAAGTGATGAGTGCATCATATATTTTTCCAAAGATAAGATTTTTTGTCTGAGGTGGCTAAAAAATAGGGCACTTTTGGTTGAGTTTTCTCTGTGATCTTGGGGGAAAAGTGAAAAGTCAGGAGTAGCATCTGGAGGATCATCGATATTATCGATTATAATAATTTTTCACGCAAAACGTTCTCTCGTGAATTGTGTACCATGAGATGTTTGTTTTGTGGTGGTGTGTCAGGCTCAGGCTGGTATAAAATATGGAATTGGAAGAAGAAAGAGAAAAAAATGTTTCCTTCCGCTAGCGGCTAGAACTACTCAAGTGTCAAAAAGTTTTTTGTAGGTGTGCAGCAAACATCAGCGTTGTGGCTTGGTTTACAGAAAGACTTAAATGATAATGTCGATATGAGTACGTTGTGCCCGAAGAAAAGCTGTTTTTGTGGTGGTGAAAGTGGTCGGGGAGGGGATGGCAGGTATACCGCTGGCTGTATCAGTGACTGCTGCTGTTGCTCATGTTTACCCTTTATGGCTGTAAAGGACAACAGGAGCGATGGAAGCAGAAGAAGAGCTTATTCGGAGGAGAGAGTGGTCAGATTTTCGCTGGATGATAATTATGCTAGCATCACAACTTACGGGTGGGGATAGAAGACAAGCACAAATTTACTTTTATTTATAGCTCATTCAATTTCACAGGAAAAGGCAAACTCTCTGGTTATATCGTTTGACAGAAAAGTCTACACAGTATAGTTTGTTGAGCATCCTCCTATCATTAGAAAACTTTTTCCCATTTACTTTCTCTCCTATTTATTAGCAGTGTGATGTATTATTTTAGAGAATAAAATAAAGAGCTGTTATTTATGGACAATGATGGAGAAAGTGGAGATGTTCTAAGGGAGTCAGGCTGAGACCTCTCTCTCAGGAGATGGATGGCTACTTGGTTTGGTTGGTTGAGCTGGATATGGATCATGGGATACATGGATCTTCTCTTCTCATCATGTAGCTATCCTCTTTCTCTTGTTGTAAGAGAAAGCGGAGAGAGATGGAATGTGTTCGGGGGAAACGGAGAAAGTTATAGGGCTACAAGGTGACATAATTAGATTGGCAAGATGGTGGAGAATACATTGCACCAGTGCTAATAAGAGATTGAAGAGTAATACGTTTATAGAGAGAACACACGGATGATCATGATTTTTACTCTTCTTTTGCAAAAAGGAACAAAAGAGAAGAGCTCACGTACGTTAATGATAAGAGACAGCTTGTTAGAGTATGCTAGTATGAGTATAGGAAGGTAGCAGTCTATTATTCTTTCGGTTTGCAGTAAGTGAGAAGCCTGTAGCTATTTGTGAGTGAAAATTAGTTGTACGTACCTGCTTTCTTCACTTTTGTTTCTGCAACGAGAAAGTATAAAAATAAGTTGTAATTGGGAAACCTAAATAAATAGCGAGGTGAGCATATGAAATTGTAGGAAATAAACATTTTAAAAAGAATGTCATGCACTTTCGTTTGCTTTCACCAACAAGAACCATAGGATATATAGCAAAGAAAAACTGAGTTAATAGAGTGCATAAAGATGTGAATTTTTTGAGCGTGTTTGGATTTAATTTACACACAGTTTTGTTTCCAAACTTCATTGGACCAGTAGGCCAACTAACAAACTTGTTGTATAAGCCAATTTGCAAAACAGAGTATCGAGATTAAAGCACTAATTGCAAGTTACATAAAATTATAAACTAATAATGAGACTGTCACAGTCAACTTTCACTCTGCACACATTCACACACAGCAGGGTAGATTAATATTATGCAAATTTTTCTCCCTCTCTTCATCTTCTCCACCACCTAAAATGTAAACTCCAACAGTAATGATTATTTCTCCGAATTAAAATCTCAGAGAGTCTCCAGTGAAAAGAGAATGCAGAATTGTTTGCCAAAAGCCATAATAATGTGTGTCTCTATTTACAAGCTATTACTCCAGAAGAGAAAAGGATGACATAAAAGCTTGTGTGTGTCTTGCATGTCAGCTCATCCTGAGAATTTTCAAACAAAAAAAAACTTTTTGTCATCATCATTTTGTCATCATGAATGAATGAACAAACAAGGGCGTTAATTAGAATGTTTTCTGGAATCCAGTTGAACGTGAACAAAGAGAAAGTGAAAGAGAGAAAGGATATGGAAAGCAGCACTTCAAAAGCTAGTTTTGTTGATGAATGTCCAATTTTGCTCACTTGTCTTTCTTCTCTCGTGTCATCATCATTATTCTGCTAATATTATTATTTGGGCTTTATTCCACACTAAATTTTCAACTTTGACGTAAATTCAGCAAATCAATAGAAATTTCATGCATAAGGAAACCCATATGACTTGAGAGAAACTAATAACTTGAGAGTAAATGCAGGCAATTCTTTGTCCATATCCTGTGGTGGTGTATATGGCCGTAGGTAGTCATTTATGATCACATGAAATTTGATTTGGAAAACTTTTTCCTCCAAGTTTTTTTTATTCCCCGTTAAAAAGTCAAAGTTAATGAGTTTTTTGTGTGTAATAACTGTAAAGTCTGGAAAAGGAAAAAATTGAGAGAGAGAGAGAGAGAGGATAAGTTGGTGGAAAGATATTGCACACAGATTGCCTTTTGACTGACGGCCAACTAATAACAACTTTTTATTATAAATATATTATCATAAATCTCTCTGCATGTTTCCTTTCCCATCTTTCTCCTACTTTCACCAAACTTTCCTTTGAAGAGAGAGAGAGAGATAGGAATGAAGAGGAAAGTGTGGAAACGCATCATCCCGAGCATAAAATACATTCAAGGTTACCGCTCCTGCTGCTCATAGCCTGTTGCCTTATTCTTCTTTTTTTAGTGAAAGGGAATAAAGAAAGCGCGTGTTTGCTTTGCCAATCATATTTTCCAGGAAATTTCTTAACGATGATGATTTGTAAGAGAACATCATATCAGCGATATATACCTTATGAATCCCTTTATTAATAATTCGAAGCATTACAAGTCCAGCTTATTTGACATGAGTTCATGGGTAAAAGTTTGAATCTCTTGGGGAAGCCACTATATAGAGGGATTTCACATGGAAATGAATCCATCCCTTGAGTCATATATGTCCTATATAAATGTTGACACAAATTTCCCTACTATTAGTTTCGGAATTATTTCGGATAAACAGGGTATCTGGGAAAATGTGTCCCAACACTGAAGCTGGAGAAAGTTTTTTTCTCCTTTTTCTTATTCCTGGTGTTTCTTAATATCGTAATGGTCTCTTCTTCTTATTCCTTCATCCAATTATCGACTGTACACGCTCGAGCTCCCTATTTCAACCCTTTTCTTTTGCCCACCTCTCATGATGATAATAATGGCCAAAATGCGAAAACTTTCCCAATAAAGTGCATCATTAGAATGATAATTTTCTTTTACTCGTCCATCCATCCATTTTTGAAATTATCTGGCTTGCTGGTGCTGGAAGCAAAAAATACACGAAATTTTGCTAAATGCCTTTAACTACAACCTACTCACACACACTCGCCAAACTTATCATCAATTTTTATCTCTTTTTGTCCGCTTAACTACTTTCTTTGGGGAAAAAGTTTTTTGATACGTTTATATATTATTTTTTTTCGCTTCTCCCAAGTGGATAATCATGACATGACTCAATAACGAGACCACTGACCAAAACTTTGCTTTGCTAATAATCCACTTTCTCCACTCATCATTTGCTTCCCACCAGAGAGTACTTGCTGACTTGGAAAAATTGGCATTTTCACTACGGAGAAGAAGGAAGGAAGAAGAAATTATGCAAATATTTTTTCACCGGAGAAAGTTGAGAGTATGTAACGCGATTACGATATTAGGCAATGATGATCATGTCGTAATGCAAATGTGATCATTAAATAAAGAATGAGAAATCTTTTTAAAAACTGCAAAATGGAAAGGAAACGTATGCCCTTGAAAACAGCCACTTTCCAAGTATGCATGACAAATGAAAGATGGAGAAAGTAGGGCGTATAGTGGAAACTTATAAGGGGCAAGTATGTAGTTTCCAAACAAAACAGAAGGATTAGTCTGGTAATTCCTTTTCAAACAAGTTTGCGATTCACAAGAGAGAAAAAACACCAACAAAAGAAGAATGACAAGTAAGTTGTGAAGCATTTAATAGGATTTACTTTTTTCAGACATGACACACAGAGAAAAAGCATGGGATGTTGTGGTGGGTAGCAGGACAGGACACAGATTCTTTCACTCTGATTTCCATTCGTTTTCTCTCTTTTTTTGCGAAATACTTGTTTGTATGTATTTGTGTATGAAGAATGAGAAAAATTAGGAGTTTTTGAACAAAGTGCGTGTCTCGTTGTGGTGGTCCTGTTGCTTTCACTGTGGAGTGGAAACAGAACTCAGAGAGAGGGGAAAGTTTTTGGCAGTAAAAGTATTGATTTTGCGAAAAATGATGATGATGTGAGGTTGATGAGGGAAAATTGTGATAATGTCTGGAAGAAGGAGAAAATGCAATGCTCCAAGTTTTTATGTATATCTTTCCCTGCTTGTTATTTACTATGAGAGAATGCTTTCCTCAAACTTGTTCCGTCTCGGAGACCACTGCTTTCTCTCAAGAGAGGGAGAGAGACGGGGAAATGTATAAAGTGAAAATGAAGAGGAGGGAGACGGAGAAGGCAATATGAAATGGATGGAGATGAGGAGTAGAAGACGAGAGAAGCAATAGTAGAACGCATCATCATCTTTAATTATTTGCGAGTGGAATTTCGAGAGAGATGTGTTTTCTTTTATTCGTATTTTCTCCTCTCTCCAAGATGGCTTCTTCTTTCCTCAATGGTTTTAGACTTAATGTAATGAAAAGTACCCCTGTGGAGAATGAGACATCATTTAAGGAATGGAGAAAGAGAATTGCTACTTTGCTAAATTATCGAGGCATAATAGTGAATAGAAAAAATTTGGAGGATAAAGCCCCCACTTTTTATCAAGCAACAAAAACTAACTTTATTTTTTGGTCTGAATGAATAAGAAAAAAGTAAGATTTTCAATCAGTCTTGTACCAGGAATAGAGCATGTAGTATGTAATCTTATTTGGAGAACAATTTTACATGACATTTTGCTCATATCAGAGAAAAAAGAGAAAATTAATATTTTTGGCGGTTGACTTTCTCCATTGTACTTATGCTTTCTCTTTGTACACGCCATATGATGTTTGACATGCAAAGAAAAATTTGTAACAGGTCGTGCGTAGCATGTTTTCTTCCTTTTTTGCTGGTTAGTAATTTACCGACCCTGAGTAATTTGGCTTGTGAGAAACAAGTACATGTCATAATGAGAATAGAGGACAATTTTCAATTTCATTTTCATAATGAAAAATGAAAATGATGGAATGAGTGATGAGGCACGTCTCCGACAAAAGAGAGAAAGCTAGGAGAAAATCTGTCAAATTTGTGGAAGAGAAAGCATAAAAATTGAAAATGAATTTTTTATCTGGCATCTGGTTCTTCACGATGATGATGATCATCATCTACATATAACCTGGAGAAAGTCATTCAGTGAAAGTCGGATACACACGTACATTCAAACTGTGTGTCTGTATAAATTTTTTTATGCAAATTGATTTCCTCCATTGCTCGAGAGGTGGAACAGGCAACAAGCGCACAACCAGCTAGAAAACCTGTTTCTAATTTTTTCAATCAGATTGGCTCTGCCTCCTGCTTCTCTCTTGATTTTCAATTTTTTTTCTTCTGTCGTCATCTTGCCATGATAGAAACGCTCAGCACTGACAGAAAAGAAGGATTCTCAGTGAGAAACGGAATTACATTTTAAGTGAATTATGTATAAGGCATTAAATTGTGATTTGTGATGATGTGAAATAAATCGGTTTGCCATTTTCATCTTTCCCCCTCTCTTCCTTTTTTGACCTGTCAATATCTGTTGTGTGTGTCTCTGGTGGAGAAAATTAGGAGCATGTCATGTCAGACTGGAGCCAGGAAAGCTGGAGAAAGTAAAATGTACTTTCTCTTTTTTCATTTGGAGATATTTTTTCGGGGGAAGATAGAAATTGAAATTATGTTGGTGGAAGAGAAGAGGAGGAACGCTGGGAATATTATCATTATTGTGATGATGATCACTTGAAAAGACCGTTGCAATAGAGAGGGGCATCCTCATAAAAGAAAATTGTTGGACTAGTAGTTCTTTCTGGCGTGCGGCATGATACATAATATCAAATAATATTATATTATGGGAGTGGAATGACAGAGGGAAAGTCTCGATCTATATATTCTACTTTTGTGTCCGTATGTACTTGTAGTAAAAAAGGGTTTAAAAATATCCCTCTCCATCCTCTCTCGTTGAATACTATTGCTGGTTATTGTGGATGTCGGACTATGACTGTTCTGCTGGAAGGAAATGAAAAAGGGGAATGGAATCCGCTTTCTCCTTGTTCATACTTTCTCTCTCTTTGGAACAAACTTACAAGTAGGGAGAAAGCGAGCGAGTGAATCGCCGAGTAGCAACAAGTTAATCCAACTTTCATGAGCTCTGCTCTGTGTTTGTGTGTCTGCTGCTGGTGCTCCCCACTCTAGCTATTCTACGACAACGAGGACTTATGAAATGCCTATATATTTTATTATAGGGATGTATGGAAAAGAAAGAAAGAAAAACAAAGCAGGGCTTACGTTCTCCTTGCTCATGAGTCTTATTTCTCTTTTATGCTACTCAGGATCGTACACTTTTCTTTGCTCTTGCAAGTTTTCAGGGTTAGGCCGCTGTTTACAGTCTGTGTCCAAATCTTGAAACTGTGTGACCTAAGCTTTAAAAAATTCGACTTTGATGTCAATGCTCTGAGGGCACAGTTTATCTCATTTTTCATAATATATCTGTTCCACAGAACTTTCTGAGACTCCTTTTCTCTCTAAAAGTATAACCCCAAATTTATAGGGGTTTGAACCAAATTTTGTAGTATGAATGCAGACTGAATGTCTATGCATTTGTATGACATTGTAATTTGCAATGCTGAGTGCTATTTCTGGTTAATAATGCTTAAGAAGCTGACACGCACAACCATGAGATGGAATGATGAGAAATATGATAATTGAATTAAGTAACCTGACGCAAGAAGAGGGAAAATCCTTTTTTCTGGGATTGCTTCTTTTTTAATGATAAACTCATACGCAACAGTTTTTCTCATTTACTTCCACTCGAAAGAGAACGACGAGAGACTTCACTTTAAGTTTAATGTAGTGAATTTAGAATTTACCTAGTATATTTAGCAGAGAATGCAATCAAGTGAAATCCCTCAAAAACGGGGAAACGAGTATAATGACATGTTGTAAAATATTTTCCACTGTATTTGCTTCTAATTGTATGGATTCATTTCTTGTTTGATTACAGGGAACAAGAGCAAGAGGAAATTCTTCGAGCTCGACTTGGCCGACGTGATTCAGCTGCTCAAATCACTACTATTTCGCCGCCCACTGAGGTATAAACCAGCTCTATATACTCAGTACTCAAATGTTAACTGAAATTCCAAGAGAAAATTTTGTTTGGGTTGTTTTGCATGAATTTACGACTAATGTAGAGACAGAGAGTGTACATGTTGGAATTTCCTAGTAGATATTCTCCTAATTAGCAAACTAGAGAGAGAGAGAATAGTAAACTACTGGAGACTTGCTGAAATCCTAAGAATATTTCGTGCATAACAAAGCACACATTTCCCACTAGACTTGAAGGCCAGGCCAGATAGTTCGTGAAATGTAGGCGGTAAAAAATCCCAATGAACATTTTGAAGCTTAAACTTTACACTTTCTTGAAACTAGGTATTATATCATCATGATACAGCATAAAAGGTCACAAAAAAAACTTTCTTTGAATTCTGAAACTCCCAAGTGTAAAATTTGTATGAGAAAGGTCAGCATTAGATGTGAAAACAGAGATCTTGTTGTAACTGATGGAAAGGATAGAAAGTAGCATGATACATCATTGAAGTGTGGGACTTGGTTTGCCTGACATGTAATCAAATTTTCTATTTAAAGCATTCCTATTTATATGCCTTTGTATCCGATGACTTTCACTCCACTCACTTTCCCCATCAATTGAGTGGGTGGCTTGGCTTCTTGGTTACAAAGTGCTGAGCCCAAGGGTATTAAATACTATCTGGTTTTCTTTTTACCTGAGTGCTCACTTCTCAATTTAAAATAGGCATATTATTTGTGAGTAGGTATGTAGACCTTTAAAGCGGATATATAGACCACCCACAATGCATTTTCCATTGTGTGTGGTTTATCTAATCGTGAATATCGTGAAAGGATGAAAAAAGATCTTGTTTTCCAATTTGGTAAATGTGTACTCTCTGACGTGGAAAAATTTTGTTGTAACATTTTTGTGGAAAATTTTGTTATTACACTTTGTTGACTTAATATTTATTTTCTCCTCTATTCTTTTTTTCTGCCTGTAGGTTCGTGAGACGTCACCGCCAACATCTCGACGTCGCCGTAGTTCACTCGCACAACTCACCGATATTCTTCGCGAATGGGGAAGTGGAGGTGGCCTTAAAAGACAAGATAAGAGTTTATCCCGACGGGAGACTTTAGCTGATTTAGCCAGGTAGGATGATGGGATCGTAGTAAAAATAATAATAAAATACTACTACGTAAACCTACTACCTACCTATACCACAAAACTCCATTGAGACCGGCAAACAAAAACATACGCCCCCGCAAATCCTCTATCAGCTCATACATGAGTGCCTGTTGATCTTTCACTTTTTCCATCATGATGAAAGGAGAAAGTAGCTCATAACCAGCTGTTGCATGAAATGTCAGCAATCAATGAAGGAAAAAATTAGAGTCAGTTTTACTGGTGTATATTGTGTGGGTGGGTGGATGACTCTGTCGGTTAATTACTCTAATTGGAATCATGAGAGAGGGGAATAATGAAGGGCGGAAATACTATGATCTGATTTTTTCACTTGAATTAATGAAGGTTGCGTAATTTGAGCTCTATATCTATTTATTCTGCTTGTAGATCATTGCCGTGGGCAAGGCGAGAGTCGACAATAAGTAGTACGGTGGGTGCTCGGACCAAGAGACGCGAGTCCTCTGCAGATATCATTAAGGGAAAATTAGCTCGGAAGACGAGTGTTGACACAACTATAATCAAACCAAGACGTGGGTCCATTAGCACCGCAACAGCAGCGACTACAATTAGGCGTATAGTTACTTCTCCAGGTTTGCTCCCACACTCACCATCTCATTAAAAAATCGCTTTCTCTCTTTCTCTTTCATTCACATAAATAATTTATCAGGTAATTACTAAGAAGAATCAATTTTTTTTTCATGGGGAAAACAGAACCTGTAGAGGCTCCATCTGCTCCGCCACCTCCTCTGGTTCCCCTCCCACCCCCAGTAATTTCCCCTGTAGAGCCCACATCCAGCGAGAAAATTCGACGAGAGTTTATTCGACGCGGCTCCCGACCTGCAGTCAGCCCGGAACGACCTTCACTCACGAAACCGCATCGCTTACGAAGACAATCAACTGTGCTTGATGAGTTCGGAACCAAGAGACGAGGATCAAAGTAAACACATGAATAAACATACTTGAAATCATTAACTCAAGTAGAAAAAATATCTAATATAAAATATTAATATAAAATCGAGAAAACCACACAACAACAAAAAAAGCTACAAAAATATACATTTTAACTGCTCGTAAACGAAAGTGTTTTGGTTTTAATGAAATTTTTCCCCTTCATTTTTTTTACAATTTTTTCTCAAGAAACAAAATCCCGTTGTTTTACAAACCATAACATATTTTTTTATGATTTGGTTTTGCTTTCGTTTGAAAAATATTGGGAAATCGTACAAGTTGGGAATGAACACCATCATAAAGTGAATGCTTATCAAAGTGAAAGCATCGCTCATGCGAAAATTATGTAACGGTCTGTCTGGGACATTGCTAATATTTCCTGTCGTTTTTTTTCGCTGGCGAGCATTGTTCCGCTTTGAAATCCCTGTAGATTTTCTCTTCCGATACACTTCTCGTAATAATTTGCTCTTGCAATCCTCAACATACAACATACCTGAGTTTTATTTTCTTGAGAAAAGCCATGCAATGATGTAATAATTCACCCGGAGAAAATTATTACCTTTCGTTGTTTACCGGTGAAATGAGGACTGTTAAGAGCTACCGCTGTCGCCAGTCTGATGAATTTGTGGGAAGTACCAGTGAATTCACTGCGCTTTTTTATAACTTGGTGTTCATTCTTCACCTTTCCTCCACTCCAGAAAAACTGGACTAAACACGGAATTTTCCCATTTTCTTTACACATTCTCTTCTCTCAAGTGGCAAATGAATGGAAATGGAAAGAAACCACGTCTTAAAAAAAGTCATGTAGCCTTTTTTAAACTCTTTCTTTTCTCCGCATGTCATTTCCGTTTTAACGATTGTAACTTTCTCTCTCAACTTTCACTTTTTTCTTCTTGTTATTATCATACTA
Organism: Willowsia nigromaculata; assembly: GCA_034700605.1. NCBI lineage: Eukaryota > Metazoa > Arthropoda > Collembola > Entomobryomorpha > Entomobryidae > Willowsia > Willowsia nigromaculata. The sequence goes on along the minus strand of JAQIXX010000141.1, from coordinate 39,226 downwards.
GTTTTCTTACTCGTAAACATATTTATATATATTTATTATCTAGATTTGAGTTACTTGTAAGAATTCTTTAAAAAAGTAGAATAAGTAGCTTTTCTTTATTTTTTTTTTGCGAATGAATAATTTAATTTGTCTTCTTGTCCTCTTGATTTATTGATTTGACGAGTAATAATGACTAATAAAAAAGTAACTGTGTCTTGAGAGCTCTCATCCTCATATCTATATGCTGGTGCTACACATCTTTAGGATGATGTCGATGATGAAGACGTCATCGCAGTCGCTCCTACTTCAAAAAGAGGTAGATATGGTTAGACGGCGGCAGTTCTGGCAACGCGCCTACGGCTATAGAGTACCTGAAGAAGAGTTTGCTGGGCTCGAATACAAATTGCCTACTGAAACGACATCTCCTGCTACTACCACGGCAGTACGAAGACCCCATTTACCGTTATCACTAAGGTTCAAGTTCAAATCCTTTACTCCAATACTAAATAATAATAATTGATGATTGCCACATTTTTTTGCAAATACAATCGTGACTCGTGATATGAACAATATATCTATCTAGTTTTCCTTTTGTATAAATGTAAATATATTTATATGATAACTTTATATACATGTACCATACAACTCAATGTATTATCTTCTCTCGATTTTATACATGTTTTTAATTATGGAAAATATTTACATCAATGATTTCCTCTCTTCTGTCAATCTGTAACTGTTATAATTATCTCTGCTACTTTAATTATTATCTCTAGACACGTACAATTACACACTCACACAACTCTTCTTCTCTGATTGTCAGTGTGAATCTCTGATTTTTTCTTCTCTTCATTCATGTATCTCTACTCTGCTCTCTCTCACTCTCTGCAATGAAATGACCAGTCTCATTCATTGTAAGACTTTTTCAGTTTCCTCTCTTTTTCTCTGTAAATATTCATACAAGTAATCAATATTTGTTTCGAGATAAGTATTATTATATATTTAGAAGCTAATTAAAAATGTAACATTATTTATTATTATTATGTCGCAGTCCAAAATGGGCTGCCATGAACCTCAAAAAAAGATAATTTTAGTCACTGCCGTGGTATGTGCTCGTATACTTATTGGTAAAATATTGTAGTTTAAAAATGTGACAGGGAATATGCAATGGTTTCTTCTCCGAAGAGAAAATCGTTCCATATTTCCTTGTCGAAATTCAAAAGTGATTAATTGACTATGTAAAAATTATATGGCTTGCACGATTCAGTTTTTATTTTAATTTGGATAAAATACATGACCTTAATGGTGGGAGTGTATATAAATTTCTGTTGAATTGAAAATCTTTTTATGATTATTTTCCATCATATTTTTCACATTTAAACTAATTTTTTTGCTTGCTCACTTTTTTCCTCCACTGTTTGTTTGTGTAGAGGTGTGGATTGTTGTTGTTGTGAGTAGTTCTTAAGTGGGCAATTAAAAAAACTTATAGTGTGATAATAATTAATTACTAAACTAATAATTTGGAGATGATAATTGACTCTTGTTGATTGCGAGTACAAAAGTTGAAAATTATTTTGTGTGTGTTCTTTTGTTCTACTGGCTGTTTTTTAGACCATTTCTATCTCCAGACGATGGAACAAGTGATGAGCACTCGGTCATGCAGCGGAAGACGAGGAGGGATTCCCTCTCTCCAGATTCGGCTGCGGAGGATGACCACAGGTTCAACAGGAATCGACGCAAGTCACGGAGACAATCAACGGTAAGCAGATTTCAAACTTTCGTGAATTTGGAGAAAGTTGTTGCAAATTTCTAAAGGATATTTTCTTCATTAGGTGACAAATGACGAACGAAGGGGATCACGAAGATCGCCCGATTCGTCGAGCACGTGTTCCTCGCGGGAGCCCTCTCCCGTCGCACCAAGACACAATCTACGAAGACAATCAACCACCGAAGAGATTCTTATCGCGAGAGGATTCAGAAGACAATCGACAACTGAGGAAATGATACGCTGTAGAAACTTTAGGTATATTCTAGAAATAATGAAGGTGTTACAAATGGCAAATGAAAGTGTCATTCAAGCAATTACTTTTTTTCTACCCATTTACAAAAAGTAGCATTTGCCATCAACTCTAAAAAAAAAGAGCAACTTGAGTTTTCACACATTAAATTTTTCCTTTAAATTGTACAATCATGAATATTTTATAGGACAACAATAGGCGTGCGTGTGTAAGGATATTGTGTTGAGGGGGAATTTAATGAGTGCATGTCAAATCGCCATTAAAACCATTACGAAAATTGATGGGTGTGGGGGAGAAAGCAATATAAGCTTTTATGGTAAAATATTTGAGTGTGTGTAGGCAGCAAAAGTAGTGCACCGCCTTGTTGCCCTTTTTGTTTACGAGTGTGTATCACGTTCGACAACGATCACTCCAAAAAAAGAACAGGTAAAAAAATTTGTTTTTCTCTGAGAAAAACTCCAAAAAAAGGAATTAATTGCGGGGATTGTGATCAAACCGAAGTTTTCATGCACCATTTCAGTCAATAAGTCGCTTCAAGACTGGTTGGTAAATAAAAACGATTTTCTCCAAACTCTTTAATTCTGTTAGAAATCCTTTCAAGATTTCTAAAGAAAAATATGGAAATCCCGACTGTGGAAGTTGAGGACGACAGTCCAGCGTACAATACCAATTTATTTTTGTGTTATTTTTTCCAAAATAAATGTGAATGGCAACCCTGTTGAAGTACAATGTGGTTTTAGTTTCTCATCCTTATTCTTTCCAGGAGACAATCTACCCAATCCGAAGAAATGACAAAGACTAGAGGCCGTCGTGACTCTGCCGCCCAAATTACGGATGGGACCATTGGCACAATGGTTGTGGAAACAACTTGCGCTTTCTTCGACACGAGTACGCAAACAGGTAAGTGAAAGGACTTACATTCTATATCTTTCTCCCCATAAAATATTCTTGATCAAGTGAACGCACTCTACCATCCTTTCTTCGAAACATGTTTCGAGAAGCTCTCTCCAATTTCCGGAGCTTCTGGAGAAAGTAGCTAGATGATAGAAGAGACCGTGTAGTGCTCTCTTGGACAGATAGACAAGTGGTGATTATTGTGTTCCATGTTTCTCCACTACCAAAGCACCAGACTAGCAAGCTTGTTTCCTCCACAATTTTGAATTGGAACAGCCTGTGGAGTCTCCCCAGCTTATATTTCTCTGCTCGCCGTTGCTTTCCCATTCCCATTAGCACCATCGAGCAAGCGAGAGAAAGCCGATCCACATTTTCCTCCAAACATGTTATTATTGTAGTTGGGAGCACACGTATTATTTTTCCTCCTCTATCTATCCATATCTTTCTGTCTCTATCTAGAAAGCATTTATACAACCCATACACATACGATAGCCCTATAGCCTCACCATTCATTTTCTCCATGTCTCGTCTTACATTTTTTCCTCCTCCAAAATTACGAATTGCGCCTTTAGGCGTACACTTAAACACATTTCACTTGGTTCTCCACTCTTCTCGAAGTAGGGAAGAAAAACTAAACTAGCTCACTTTTCCTCCTATTACCTATCTAGTAGAATCTACATGCTTCTCTAATAACATGGTAATTTCATAAGATATTTAGATGAATAAAAACGTGTGTTCTTCTATCTCTTGTTGTCCCGTATAAATTTTATATGAGAGCTGTACTACCACCACGGCACACACAACTCATTCGGCTTTTCTCTTCTCACGTTAAAAACGCTTTTCTCTCTTCCTTCCTCCTTCTCAACTTTCTCTCTGTTTTTATACTTTTCTCGTGAAAATTGCATGGCAAAGAAGCTGTTGCTTTTCTTCTGCCTATCCATATCCATGTTGAAATAATGCCGTTAGCCTCTCTTTCCCTTCTATATTCTCAGTAGTACATTGTTGCTGCACATGATTATGAGACTAGTAGTAGTACACGCCACACAAACACATAGACACACAGCTACTCCTACAACTACTGCCACTACTTTCTCCGCAGAGAATGGAAGATGGGTGTTGAGGAAGCGGGGAGAGAGAGAAAGCATGGATGCATGCATATGATGTGATCATCATGCCTCTTCATTATATCCCCTCTATATAAGGAGAGTAGAGAGGAATTTCGTGTCAGTCAATGTGTAGTTCTCCTCGTGAAAACAGCCAAGACGAAAAAATAATGATAGTTGTGATGTGCTGGTGATGGTGTGCTGAAAGAGAAAGCGGAGAAAATGAGCCACATTCACAACATATCCATTTATTCCTATTAATGAGCAGAGTGTCATTTTTGCAGTTACTTTAATTGTGTGGTGCTCTAAAAAATGTAATGGAATGGATGATATAAGCTGTCTGATTAAATGGTAGAGAGAGGGAAAAAGAGAAAATTGTCACTGTCTCTGCCACTCCTGTCATTATTTTAAGAAAGACACACGTATTGATTACTAATTAGCGACTATTTTAATTATATTGGTGCGTGTGTCTCGACCAGAATCTCCATTATTTTCCGCCATCATCAAACCAGCCATGCCATCACCACAAACTCCAGTTTTCATTTAGAGAGACGGAGAAAGCTATTTGGAAGGAACATTGTGGAAAAAGCTCTCTCTCATTCTCTGGTCTGCCACAACGGAAGAAAGAGAGAACCGGTCGATAAAAATGTTTTTTATCATGTTTGTCGTGTTTTGATATTTGATGTTGTTGGCTATCATAACACTACCATTATTACATTACAAGTCTGACGAGTGTGGCATATTATTATTAGAGCGTGTAATATCCGGCATTATTACACATACTTTCTCTCTCGTCACGATAAAAACCTAGCAGCGGCAGAGAAAAGAGAGAAAGGTCTGTGGAGAAAGGGAAATGAGGAAGAAGTGTGGTGTGCTATGGTTCCTTTTGTTTCTCTAGAGCGCGGCTTCCCTTCTTCTTGGGAAAGCAGGTGTTTTTCGTAGAACACAGATTGGGAATGAGTGACAGAAGATAAGGACAGATTCTATCAAAGCCCTTTAAAGGGTCAGTTTGAGTGAATTTATTGATCGTTTGAAGAAATGATGAATTTAAAGATTGACAATTAGTAATTATTGATTGAAATTGAAACTGACGAATGGAAATGATGAGAAGTTGTGAAAAGTTTCAAAGTGGCGACAGCTGCTTAACAATGTCTGAAAATTACCTTATTGAAAATGTGAATACCAAGTAATATTTGAGAATCCTGATGAAAATAACAATGGTGAAGTAAAGTGAAAGCAGCGTATTTTTTCGGAGGAAAGTCAACCATTCGATAAGAAGTGGGATCAGAGTAAGTTAAATTTATTGTTTGTCTATATTGTATTCATTTTTTGTGTGAAAATATTCAACTCAGGTCTCTACGCGTGTGCTTGCGCATGCAAAAAATATTGATAAAGAAAAAAACTGGGCAAATAATAATTTCCATAATTCTTTCTTAAAAAAGAGGAATTTCGATAGGATACAGATATTAGTAGGAGATTTACTGCTTCGTTATTACAGCGTTTCCTCTCATATTTTTTTCTCTTTTCCTTTACTATTGGACGGAGAAAGTGGGCCAAAACTATATGTCTCTCTAGTGTTTTGCGAAAAAAGAGAAAGAAGTTGTGTTCATCAGCTTCCTAAACAAATTTTCTCTCCTTGATTTGATTACTTATTAGGGAGCACGTAGGCAGTTGACTTATTTCCTGTTGCGTGCTCCCTCACAATAAATAATATTACTTGGGCTATGCCACCGCTTTCACTTGAGAGGTCTCTGTGTAGTCCTTCGTTTGGTTATGAATGTGTATGAAGCCATAAATAACAAGAAGAAAATCAGATTTATAGGCTGAATCTCACTCAGCTCAGCTAATGAACTACCATTTTTTCATAGAAAAGGAAAATAGAAGAAAGAATTAGTGCAAAAAAGTGTTTCCAGTGAAAAAATATATTTTTTTGATGAATAATGAATATTTTAGAAAAACTCTAGTACAAAAATGTAAACAAGAAGAAAGAAAAACATATAAAACTAACAAGTCATGTGAGATGTAAGCTTTCATACAGCCAGTTTCTTTCCTATCATCATTATCATCATCATTCTACTTTTGGACAAGCTCATAGTGAAAGCACAGAAGTGAAAGTCTGAAGAAAGTGGTTCATGTATTTTTTCATGTGTGTGTTGTAATGTAGCATATATACGAACCTCTCTCTCTGATGTTTTTACTTTTCTCTTGTCGTCTCAGCACAGCTGAGAGAGAAAGGATAAAAAACTGAGGAGAAAACTGAACTGAGCAGTCAGCTCTTCTCTGCTTTCTCCAGTTTAGCTTATATGACCGTTAGATTTCTTTCACTTATGACCATACTTTGTCATCGTCGTCGACACTGAAAATACACATACATATGCTTACTCTTGCATGCATACCACTTGCACAAAACGACAACTTACCAGAAAGAAAGTCAAGTTAAAGCTAAAAGCTTTCACTTTTTTCTGAAAGAGACAGAGTAAAAGTGTGAGTCATCATCATCGCAAAGAAAGGAGTGCAATGTCAGGCTTTATGGCTACTAGATAGACATTTATGAAAAACATGGGATATTTTATGCAGTCTAGTATCAAAGATTTACATCAGGTTGAATTTAACAACACGACTGTTACCATTTATATCACAGATTTTTACCTTGGGTCCCAAATAGTAAGTTTTTGATCCAAGACTGAATATATAAAAGGATGAATCTCACTTTCTCTAAATACTTATGAGAACATTTTACACTTATCTATCTTCTCTTGGTTGGATGTTCGTCCTCACTTTTTCTCCTTTCTCTACTCCTCTATACTTTCTCCCTTTTCACCATTTTTCTCCATTCTTCTCTCCTGATGGGAGAAAGTGGAGCAAGCATAGAGCGAGATAGATAGTTTATATCGTTCGCACTCTTTTTTCTACAGAGAAAAAGAATGAGCAAAAATGTGACTGAAAACGACGAGCCTGACTGACTGAGTGAAAGTCTGATAGTGAGCGCATACAGTTTTCCACTAATGGTATACATTCTTTTCTCTGCTTTCTCTAATATTTTCTTTTCCAGCCATCCATCCTCCTTCCAACAACAAAAATATTCCATGCTTTCACTTCACTCACTTTTTTCATCTTCATAGTTGAAAATTATTGTAGCAGTTTTTTTTCTAGGAAGAAAAAAAATTCCTCAAGAAAAAAGAGAAAGTATGTTTTCCTCTCTGATGTTGGTGCTTGGCACTAGATAGCTTCATCGTTTCTTTATGTTGCTTTCTCCTTACAAACTGGCTAATAATGCACCATTTATTTTCCTTTCTCTCCTTCTTTCACTCCTATTATTATTATTATGCACATCAAGTGAAAGCTATATTCCTTGAAGGAGAAAAAATGCTAACAATTTCTCTACTTTTCTTTAGATGGCATGTTTTATGTATTTTTATTTTACTTTCGAAAAGAAGGAAAAGCCGTGGAACATTCTTGAACTGAAAACAACTTTTTATTATAAGTCTTGCACGATTTTTTTCTGTGTATGATGATCGTGATGATAAGATGATCATGTGCAACAACTAGTTTTTTTTAACTAGGAGAAAGTTGTGTATGTTTGTGAATGATGATGCCCTATCAACTCTATCGCTCTCTGCGTTTTATGTTGTCTTTTTGTTTGTTGGAGAAAGTGGAGAAAGACAGACAAAAGGAGGAACGCAACAAGCGTGTAATCTTTCTTTTTTTACATTCTCGCTTTCTTTTTCTCCTTCTCTGTGAGAAGTGAGGATCATCTTCTTTTTCACTACTACCACCTAACATTTACCTGCTCGGAAGAAAGTTGGATGAAGGAGGAAGAAAATTCTTTTGACTGTGGAGTTTTTTTACTACACACTTTATATCCTACGGGCTCTTCTAGGTGTTCCGCAATACTTGAAGAAAAATTCTTTTATTCTTCAGAAAAGAGAGAGGCATGATGATGAGAAAGAGAAGTGGAGGGTGAGAGCTGAGTGTGGGTGAATGAAAATGGTTGAAGAAATTATAGAAGAAGGATCAAGGTGAAAGCGCTTTCTCTGTTTTCTCTCTGACAAGTCGAAGTAAAAAAACATTCTAGTAGAACCGAAGCAGAGAAGAAAAACAATTATTCTTTTTTTCTAATCCTTTCTCCTCTGTTTGTCTTCATGGTCATTGTGTATGTATTACTCATAGGTAGCTAGCCTGTGTTTTTTCAATAGTAGAACTGTCCATATATCATGCTTCCCCTGTAGAATCCAGTGTTATATGTAATTCCATATAGGTTCCTCCATCATGCGTTGAATTCGATCCACCAGCCAGCAAGAGAAAACGAAGAAAAATATCGGGTGAAAAAGAGAAAGACAGAGAGAGAGAGAATGACAATAAAAATTCTGAAGAGAGTTAGCAAAATATCCGAATATCAGAGGAGGATCGCATTGCAAACAGGAGAGAAAAACGTCAATAATATGAGGAGAAAGCAAAAGAAAGTTGGATGGATCTTTCCGAATGAAGAGAAAGCAGAGGACTAGTAGTCTCCTCTTTCTCCTTGCTGCTGAGCACTTTACTAAATTATGCATCATCATTCCATTCAGACAATGAGAGATTCTTTCTCTTCTCCCAGGTTTTTTGTGCGTGCGTGTAATATTACAGTCTAGTTTTCTAGATGTATTTTCTCTTCATATTGCATTGCCATCTATTTAGGTAGAAAAAGAGGAGAGCACATACACACCAGAGCAATCAGCTAATGTACCTTTATCATCATTCTGATAATAATAATGCAATAAATAAATGCATCAGTAAATATATCCATGTATACAGTTTCCTGTGTACATACAAAAAACAGCGAGGTCTCCAGAGCCGAATATTTTCGTCTCTCTTTGAAACGTGCTCTCGTCTGGAAATAGAGATTTTCTGGAGAAAAAATAAATAAATGAAATGAAGCCAATTTCATATAAAATTGCGTTTGGTTTGCCATTGTGTAAAAAGTGAATGCAAGTATGTGTGTGTTTTTGAGTGACATCCAGTATTTGAAAAGAAAGTAGGAAGAAAGCATTATTGTTTTTTGGGGGATTGAGGGGAAAAGTTGGGTGAGGAGGAGAGAAAAAATGTTGATGACATGACACCACACTATACTGTTGAACACAGCTCATCTGTTTCCGAGTTTTTTCTCCTTACGCAGCAGCCAGTGCTACTTTTTTCTTGGCAAATACAGGGAAAAGGGAACTTGGCACTGGAGACGGTGTGAGTGAGAGGCAACAGGCTCGTAAAAATAGGAGAGATGAGCTATTCTGGAGTTTAACTGTGGAGTACTTAAGAGACATGTGCACTTTCTAAAATGAAAATAGTGATGGGAGAATGATCATGAGATTCGTGGGCGTGATCACTTGGTTTGAATGAGAGAGAGAGAGAAAGTCTGCTGGAGAGTTATTTTCATACAGAGATATATATTATTTTGAGTGCTGCTGATGATGATGATGGTGAAAATGGTGATCCTTTTATAATGACTTTATCTCATCTTCCTGGAGACTGGAAGTTGGAATGATGATGAGAATGAAAGTATCTCTCGCGCTTTCTCCGGTCCCTCTGGGGATAAATCAGTGGAATTAAAATAGAAGCTTTTCTCACTCACTTGCCCGCAGTCAGTCATAGCTCGAGAGAGATACGGACAAACGCAGACTATAAAAAAGTATTCTATCCTATTTTAACGCAATTCTCTTATCTACCGTCCAGAGAATTTTATTGTCTCTTTGAAGAAAGGAAGCCATCTAAAGTAATCAAAAAGCTTAGCGGCACAGCAGCAAGCAATCCATTCACCATCTATTGCCTACCTACCTATTCTTTTCGAGTTCTTTACTAGACCAGACTATTTATCTGATTTAAATGGTGAACGGATCTCAGACTTTCTCAATACTTTCAACTCTTTTATCCACTTCTGGATGAGTTATAACCCTATCTAACTACTATAATGAGTAGACAATGAGAACATGAGACAACTGTAAACAATAAAATGCCACGGAATTATTCTCCCATGAGAAACGAGATATTTTGTATTGTTGATGTTTCTGATAGAAAGTCTGTGACTGAATGAAATTCAAAAAAAGTAGGAGAGAAACTTATAAAAAGCTTCTGTTTCTTTTCAGACCTTCATTCTTTCTTTTTTTGAACTTTCTGAGCAAAAAAAAGCAATAACTTTTTCGTTTTTGCTAGGTTTCTTTTCAAAATGAAATGTTTTTCGGTATTGTTCCTTCAAAAAGAAAACAAAATAAAAAAGAGAGAAAGTTTGGGGGAAATGGTGAATGTCGAATGTACACCTGTAAAAAAGTTTTTTACTGATTTTTTATCCGCCTTTGTTCTCATGAGTTGTTTTCGTTTTTTTGATGACAAAATCGATAGGGAAAGTTTTTCCTTGGAAGGGATAAAAATGATTGGAGTTGATGATAGCAAATGGGTATAGAAAGTATCTGCCTCTTTTGGATAATGGTAAAGGTTATACCCACGCATGCGACATACAGAGAATGAAATGATAGCTATAGCCCTGAACAATTTCAGTAATTTAAAAATAAGAAGAAGAAGACTTCATGCAAAAATGAAACAAGAGTACTCTGTGATGAAATGAAATACTACACGAAATTACAGTTGAAATGGAACATTTCACCCACTCACTATTATTGTGCAAATTTTGTTGAAACAAAGAAATGGAGTTTCGTGTTATTTTTACCGGATAGCCTTCCTTCCTGCTCGTCTTACAGCTTCATTCCAATCATTATCATTTTAATAGCATACACCCACCCAACCAGTATCACAAACCAAACCAGCATCATTCACCATTTACCAGCATCCGTTGTGCTCTACATTTTTAAAAACCAACACCTCTACCTTCCTTTTTTCTCAGAATCTCTTTTTACGCGTGGGAATTCACTCATCTACTACATTTATTTATTTTTTGTCAGAATAGAACAAAAGCAGAAAGGGAAAAATAGTTTCATCTTACAAAAATGTTTCTGCTACGTTTCAAGTCGCTTTCATCATCCACCAATTTGAGCATTTGCAAATACCACCCAAAATCCACCACCGGAATATGGCGTTCATAATATTTTGTAGCAAAAAATGAGATCAAATTCGAGTCTGGAAATACATGCGTAATCTCAATAATATGTAATTCGACGCTAAATGAACTAGTAATTTTAATTAAAGGTCAAAACCATTATTGCTTTCCCAACGGAGCCCCCAAAAATGTAGACCCAGAGTAGGTTAACAAGTAGTCTAAAATTAAATCAAGGTTGGAAGTTCCAACTTGGAACCCTGATTTTCCCCGCAAAGCAAACTGAAACGAGCATGAACGAACAAATATGCATAGAACATGGAAAATTTTTCCTGTAATTCTGTCATCAATACACTTTCCCTGCTGATGAGTTGGAAAAAATGATTTGTGGAAATGTGATGATTACACAAGCCCAATGTTAAGATGACAGCTTAATTTTTACTAAGCTTTATTTTTCGTTTGTCATAACCAAAAAATATTAGAACTGCTCAAAATTTTTATGTAATGCTTCTTATATCTTTAAGTGAACTGCAGACTTGACAAGACAAGAAGCTTTTCTTGGCAGAAGAAGACGATGATTATAAGTGATTACTACATTTGGAGCCTTGGAGAAGTGGAATAATAAACTAACATTTCATCTTCTTCTTATGTCTACTTTTTCGCTAATGGTGTCGTTTGTATCTCCACCACCGCCATTCTACAACCCATTTCCCCAATGAAAAATTATTGCTCTCATCATCAAAGACCAGTTTTCTTCAACTTCCTCCTTGTCTTCAAAGCAGCTCGAGAAAAAAAAGTCTGTTGGAGTAGTTCCGAGATTTTGATGAGTATAGTGAGGAAGGAGGAGGGAATAAAGAATGACAAGAGGAGAGAGTGAAGTGGAGTTGACTGAAGCATTTTGTTGGAGAGCTCATTATGGCGACTTTCGGTTGACAGCACACTATGCATAGCTTTCCCTCTCCCTCTCTCTCCCCGGCATTTACTCAAGTATTCTTCGAAGAGAAAAGTCATCCAGAATTATTATAATTTTCTAACAGAGACAGATTTGATTTAATAATTCTATTACTATTGTCATCATCGTCATTTGAAAATGTTTAACTCTAGGTGGATGCCTGACTGGCTCTTCACAGATAAAACACATTTCTCCACATCATCATCATTTCAAGCAAAAATGTAAAGTTGTGCTCGAGTGTAGCAACCGGAGGACAACAGTTCATTCGTTACATGTCGAGCTCATCATTTCCCATTCCTCAGAGAGGGAAAGCGTCTTAATGACTCTACGCTCAGATAAAATGGTGACAATGATGATTACTTATGAGACACAGAGAGAAAATCTTTAGTCAGTTTATTATTGTGATTTTGGGAAGAAAGCACTACACAAAACATGTTCATTCAAGAAAAAATAATATTTTCCTTTCCCGTCTGCTGAGCACATGAGCTACAAAAAATAATACTATGAAGAAGCATTAGCAAAAAAATATACTCAATGGATATTTTTCTCTCAGCCCAGCCCGGCCATGTTACGAGTCAAGGCTATGCCGAATTTTTTTTCGCAAAAAATGTTAGAAAGCGGTTTGAGCACGCAATCCATAAAATGTATAGGAGGTGGACTCCTACTACGACGGAATGGCTCTGCGGGACAAAAAATTAGGGTTTGCCAGCAGAAAAAACTGCTTTCTCATCTGCTGTCTTTCTCTCTCGTTCTCTATATTCCGTGCTCTCTCCCATCTCTACATTTTTGCAAACGATGGCAAGTGGGGGCATTCCTATGACCCGTTTATATACAAATGAAAAGTTTGCTTTCGGTGTGTCCAAAGAAGGTTGATAAAACGCTTTGTCTGAATGCTTCGAAAACTCGCATAAAATAATTTTCTCTCTATAGAGCATACTTTTCCCTCCGTACTCCTCACTTATGTATGCCTCTTTTGCTATCTATCCGAGCATGAATGCTTGCCGCTTTCACTGCTGAATATTTAGGAAGGAAGAAAGAGCTTTCTCTCTGTGTGTCTCTCTACTACTGCTCAGCTCAAACTACTCAACTTCGCTCCTCTTTTCTCCTCTTCTCCATTGTTTCTTTTTTCCATAATATCCACTTGCTTTATAGATCCCCGTCTCCCTCTCTCCCTTCTTGCTCAAGAATTCTTCTGAATGAATGAAAATGAATTGGATGAATGGCAGCAGTGTGGAGTGGAGTGGTGGTGGATGTTGGAGGAGGATATACTCATGTTGAACTCTTGTTTTCCTCGAGTGGTCTAGCTCGGCTTTTACTATCCTCTATTCTCTCAAGATGGCTTATTTTGTACACGGAGCGTGGACAAACCGGCATGATTATCATTTCCATAAAGTGAAACGACTGTCACTCCTACACTTTCGCTCCATGTCCCACTTTTGGAGAAGACACGCACATCCTCCAACACAACTTTTATAACTTTTTTCTTGGGGATATTTTATGGGTGTTGTTGTTTGATGTTGAGAGAGAGAGAAAGAGGTGGATATTGGGAAGTATTATTGCTTGTTCAGCTCAAATGTATATGGAATACATATGAAACGCGAAGTTCTTAATAATTTTGCTTTAAACTGGCAAGTGGTTTTATTTTATCTTGTTTTCTTATCGCGTAATGTTGATAATGGGAGGAAAATGATGGTAAAATGCTGCGATGCGTGGGTGCCTTGCCATTTCGGCCTGTTTCATCATCATCATAAGATGTACAACTAGAGCTACGCCTTCATACTAATACTATTACCACCCATAATGCATAACTTTGGGAATTGAATGAATGGGAAGATTGGAATCGTTGTTGTTTTTTTCTCTGGAGTCTAGAGAGATAGAGAAAGCGAGGAGGATTCTGTGAACGTTGAATGGAGAAAGTGGAAGAGAAAGCGAGCAAAGAGGCAATAATACATTCTCTGTTTTTCGCTCTGCTAATTTTTTTTCGTTGGGGTTTGCAATTTTGTTGGTTATTTCATCGTGTTTTTTCTTGCTCTCTGCCGGGGTTAATGTCTTAAATGGGTTGCTGACATGCCTAATAATAATGATATTTTCTCTTGCTCAGTGTGTGTGGGTGACTGACTCGGAGAAATAGAGATGGGGAGAAAATTGTAATTCTGCATCATTAGATGTGAAATGATGCAGGCGGAAGCAGAAAGAAGAGGCGAGGAAAAAAAGCTAAAAATGCATGCGATCGGTCCTCTTACTGCAAATTTGTAACGAGTTTTTCTGGGAGGAATTTTTGGAGTATGTACTCAAGGAATTCGAAGTAAAAGATAGAAGCAAAGCTGTGGGAAGATAATCAGTGAAAAAATGTGGAACACTCGATAGTAGTCAGGTAGCGAATGAGTGGAGGTAGAAAATCAGCGAAGGTGGAATATTTTGTCGAGTTTTGATTTTATATGCATAACGCGAAACTTCAAAATTTAATGCATATCAGCACGACTTTAAAAATTTCAGACTGACTATAGCAAATCCACCGCCGTAGGTAGATATCTTAATTGGAGTCACTTAATTCTAATTGTAGCTCACAGAAAATCGAATGAAAGATCTTTCACAAATTGTGAATCACAATGCATAAACATAGAATAATATTTTAAAATGAAATCATCACATTAATTTTTTAAATTTTTTTCATTACTGTTTACAGAGCAGTCCTCCCTCTACGACAACAATCACTACCACGAAGAGTGTTTACGATGCAACTCCTGTGGCGTCAACCTTTCCGGAACGAATCAAGTAAGTCGGTTAGAGTTACAACTTACTAATTACAAAAATCCCGTCTTCATGTTTCCAAAATAGGTTGCGACAATCAGTTGCTAAAATGGAAAATTTCAGGGAGAAGTAGCAATTTAATGCAGAATATTGTATAATCTTTCATAGTCAAAGTTCAAAGATCACGGCTTTCTCCAATTCTAAAAATAAGCTTAGGTACTTCTCATGATCCCTCCATAACTAACATACAAACCAATTTTCCCCTTTCACGCTAAACCTTGAAGAATCCGTAGCTCATCACTTAAATCTGTGACTACGCACTATTTAGAAACTAATGGATCTCCTCCAAAAAAATAAATCTTATTTCCTTTTTTATCCCCTCCGAAAAAAAATCCGTTCCGTAACACAATCTCCCCCCGGGAATCCTTCTCCTCCTCCGGCCGGTTTTCCTTCTCCTTCTCCACCATACTTAATACTAGTAAGCTAGTAACTACAAATCCGACTTCATTTTTTCCACTAAAATTTCCAACATACGAGAGCAAAGATTATAGCTTATTTCTCTTCAACTTCTTCTGCGAATGATTATTGGAGTGAAAGATTTCCACTGCTGTTAGCTTATTATTTCACTCATGATTATGATGATTACGGCAATAATGTTGAGCGTGAATACGTGAGCTAATGAGGAGAAAAATCGTTTCACAGAGAGAAAGTCGAGAAAGCAAAAACGAGAAAAAACCCTTTCATCTTGTCATAATAGTCGTCATTATCTCTCCCTGTGTGTATATTTCTGCACAAGTCAGCTTCATGTCTACCATCCAGTCTTTAATAAAGTTTTACAGTTCTCTTGTCAGAATGATGCAACGAAAGCGAGAATAGGAAAAATACAGAGAAAGTATGTCTAAATGATAGGTAGATGTAATGTGATTAGGTAAGTATTATAGATATTGGAAAACAAGCGTACTAACGAGCCCCCAGTTTTGGAGAAAAAATCCAAGAAAATTACATGACTTATTTTTTGTTCTATTTATTCCTGTTTTTTATTCAGAAACGGGCACGTCGCTTCAAGAATCAGATCTTGTGTGATCTCCACTTTGCTGACGTCGCCCTGATGGAGTGTTCCGATTTCATGAACCAACTCCGCTCTTTCAAGCCGCAAAGCTTGGGATGTGCGGTGGCAAGACGAAAATCATCTACTACGCTTATCTTCCCTTTACCACCACAAGCTTGTTCAGGTAAAAAAAGAGAAAGTCATTTGGGAGGAGAAAATTGGTGCTTTCTCCATTTCAAAATTTCATTTCATTTTTCTCTCAATTTTTTTACAGATGAGTTCTGCGAGGAATATCCACATCAGCTGATTCCAACTCCAGGTTACTGGATCGAGTGTTCCAGGCAGAAGATATCAAATCCCAATCAGAACATTTGGGACGAGTCTGAGTCAGGTAAGAAGAGCGAGAGGAGGTGTCCAGAGTTTTCCTCCCACGCAGTAAACATACAAAGAAAAGGAGGATTACATTTTATTGTAACTGACTTCAATAAAAAAGCTTCTGGGGAAGGAGAAAGCGAAAAACACTGTTTGTGTGTCAAGCCATTTCATTTACAGATGGTCTTCATGAATGAATGATGACGATGATGTTGATATGATATCCTCCCTCCTTGTTATATCCTTTTTTTCATATTTTTGGAATGGGCTTAGTTTCGTCCTCCTCAGGGATTTATTTTATCGCTTTATTTTCCCCTTTTGTTTTTATTATTTTCCTCCCATTTTTTCCCTGCTAGACAAGCTGCTTATTACTATAAATTCCTCTTCCACTTCCACTCTTTCCACCTGACAAGTTTTTCCGAGTGTCCTCAATCCTCCCCCGCTCCAGATGTTGGGGATGTGTTATATTTTTTTCTTTGTCATTCTTGATTGAGCAAAAAATGATGGAACAGATGTTGGGTTGTACTGTCTTTCCTCTCTGGAGTGCAGTTGGGAAAGTTACATGCGAAATAATGGAGAAAGATTCGTCTGAGTGGGATCGACAGAAGGGCAAGTAGATTGAGAGAAAGTGGAGGAGAAAGCAGTCTATTGTTTTCAACATCATTATCATCATCATCGTTCAATTCCATTTTGTCAGACTGTCGCTCTAAATGATTCTTTCCCCATCATTTTTTCTCATTCTCCTTTTAATCGTTTTCCCCTTCACAGTAGATTTCCAAGAGAAGGAAGAAGACTCGAAGGATGAAGAAGACGATGTCGAGGAGGAAGACATTGATGAGGAGGACGAGGAAAACGAGGATGTAGATGATGCCGAGTCTGGGAGCTCATCAAAACGGCACAAAAAGCGGAGGAACAATGCCAACATTCAGGTACACGACTATAAATAGAGGAAGGAAGGAGAAAGAAAGAGAAAATAATTTAGTTGGAGAGAACACAGAAAAGAAAGATAATTACATGTTCATTTTAGTGAAAGCAAAAGAAAGGCGAAAGCTATATGGAGAAAATTGTATATTCGAAATGGGTGCAATTTTAGTGAAGAGAAAAAACTAAATTATCATTTTTACTTGTTAATGAGAAGAGGATGGTCGACTACACAAAAAGTATTCCTTTTTTTGATAGGATTACTTTACATGGAGTAAATGAATTTAATGATGTGAATCTCTCCTCCTCTCTCTATCGTAATGTTGCTGCTGATAAGTTGTAATGAATGATAACGAAGCAGAAAAGCGAATAAGACAATTTTATTTCATTCTTATGGATGGTTGAAGAAACAGGAAGTTTTTTTGAGAAGGAAACTTTACGGGAAAATTGGAAGAGTGATGAGCTCCTCTACTCTGCTCTCCACAATACGCTGCTTACTTTCACTCGAGTGAAAATAGAAGAAGGGGGAAAGTGTGGTTTGCCTGGTTTGATCCAGGCTTTCTCCTTGAGTTACCTTTTTCAAGAGAGTCTATATATACGGCAGCTTAGACACGACTCTTCTTCTTTTCTGGCAACGGTGGTATTTCTCACATGAGGGATTTCATAATTGCTTTGTGCCTTTGCGTTTTTCCGAGAAAAATGGAGGATAGGATTTCACTGGGGATAGAAAGAGATAGAGAAAATGAAGAAGGCGATGGGAGTTTAAAAAAAGAGAAAGCAGAAGAAATGTATTTTGTTGTAGCTGATCTGTCGTGTAGAAATGTTAGCGATGATCATTGATCATGAGAGAAAAGAGAGGAAAATTGTGAGTGAGGTGTATTCATTGAAACATTTTATTATATTTGGAGAAAAAATATAAAGAAAGGGGTTTGGATAATGGAGCAATATTGTTGTAAATAAATTTGCAATACTGAGAAGAATGAATGAATGAAAGAAGAGAAATATGTGGAGATTGCAATTTTTTACTGATAAATCACAAAAAAGACGTGGGTCTCTCCCTCCGCTATCTAGAGAAAATGTTAATCGATTTTGATGATATTTGAGCTGACTCTCCCGTCCAAGAGAGAAAAAGAGTAACAGCAGATCATATCATGCATAGCGGAGAAAGCAGTGAAAGTTTAGTAGGGATGTGTGTTCAAGGCAGGGAAACTCATAATTTGCGTGGATACAGGGCGAAAAACATCTCTGGAGAATATGAAAGCGAGTGACACAGAAAATTTAAGGGATTCCTTCCTCCTCACGTTCTTGCCATGCCCCACTATCGGATTTCATTCTTTTGGATAAAATGTTATTGAGTTTGCATAAAACATTTTGTGCGAGCCAAGCCAAAAGGTTGATGTTGATGATGAGGATGATAGTCTGGTCGTCTTTTTTGGTTGATGGCATATGTATTTATTCTCGTTTCACGTAATGGAGATAAATAGACGGAAGGATTTGACTTTTTATTGTTGTGTGTCGGGCTTGCACAGGTATCGGAAGAGGAGGAAGATCGACTTCCTCGAATTTGTGAGCCAACCAAGACATCGATAGAAGAGCAATGGGAGAAGAACGGTGGCTTCGAGCTGACGTCAGTGGAGCAGGAGACGTACGAAAAGTACTTTTTTGGAACAGAGCACTGGAATTACTTTACAAATGATGAGGACCTGGGACCTGTCATCCTTTCGCTCAAGCAGGAAACACTCAATGGCAGGGATCAATTCAGGTATGTATACACTTTCCACACAGATCCGAATAACAAAAAATATATATCTAAAAAACAACAAAAGCAAAGAGTAGCAAGAGATGATATGGAAGAAAACAGATTTCACTGGAGAAAGTACACTCATATCATTTGCATCTTTCTCTCTCTCCCTCTGCATCCTGCCATTCCACAGAGACGAGACACATAAAAGATCAGCAGATCAGGGAGAACAACAGCATCTCTAAAAAGATTTCTCTGTAGATTTGGATAACATTCTTTTTGCAGACATGTATTTTTCCCCTTTCTTCTCCGTTTCTGTAAGCCATCACGTCAACGACGTCACCAAAAAAGATCAATATTGTGTGAGTAAACGTTTCCAATATATTTCCCATGAAAGAGGGTAGAAGGAATAAAGGCAATTTGCAGAAAAGGTTATTTGTCACCTGCCGTCCACCACCTACTGACTGATGGAGAGTCTCCGGGAAAATGCAAAACTGTCAATCTGATGAAATGGGTTAAAAGGGAAACTAAAAGAGAGAAAAAATAATTCCGCAACTAAAATCTAGAAAAAACAGCAACAAACAAAAAGAACATGTTGGTGTGACGAGACTTTCACTTTTGGAAAATTTTGAGTGGAAATGCGATGACAGTTGATGACGTGCCATCGTAATTAATAAAAGATTTGAAACAATGCGATAATGAAGTTCTCTGTCTATGATACACAATATGAAATGTGAAAATTAAACAGTCAAAAGACAGAGCAGCGAAAAAAAGATGAGGTTTTGTGATGATGAAAGGAGAGAATGAAAAAAGGAAGGAAAGAAGAGACAAAGTGAAAATTTGTGTGGCTAGCGCAAACATCATCATCTTTCTTTACTCCAAGTCAAGTCATCATTCCCGTTGTTGAATCCATCCATCCATATTATCATTTATTCTTTCTCTCTTGCTCGTGCAAAGTGAAAGCGGAATGATGAAACGGTGGCAATGTAATAAAAAGTGAAAGCACATAAAGAGAGGAGTTGTGTCAACATATGTGTAGTAATACGCAGTAAGGGAAATTGTAGTTGGGATCATCCCAAACACACCATCATTTTCATCGTATTATGTTCATTGTGTTCAGAGAAGGGAACATGTATTCATGGATTATTCTACAGCGTGTTTGTGCGCAGAAAATATAGCGGAAGCTAGAGTACAATAGAGAATTAGTATCATGAACGAACTATATATCTGTTGGAGAAAAGGCGAGAGGGAAAATGTTTCAATTAGAAGAGATCTTTATGTGTCAGTTTTACTTCGAGACTGCTACTGCTTCTAAAGCGAAGTAAACGGAATGGTATTAATGGAAAATCAGCAAAGTAGGTTTGCATTCAGCCTGTAATAATCTACACATTATGCTTACCATGTTATTTGCCACTATGTCTGAACATGATATATTGATTGGGTTTATGTGTCTGTGAGTTACTGGATTACATATTTGTATCAATCTTTCACGGGGAATTATTATCATGTCTTGCAATCCATTTTGCAAAATTCAAAAAGTCATACACGAATTTTTTAAATACATTTTTGTTGGTTATAAGATAGCAATTACTTCATCGATTTTAATCTGGAGACGGAAACAAAAATTAAGGACAGACGTGTCCAATTGAATGGGCGATTAAATAATGTGCTTCAATCCTTTTAGTATGCAAAATAATATAGAATTAGGAATACTTTCCACAAAGATGTGAGGAAAGGGTTTACTAATTGTCATTCCTAAAATTACGGAAACTTAATATTAACCTTAGTGTCCCGAAGTCTAATGCCGGTCGATTGGGTGTCTATTTGAGAATTTACGGTCTAGGATGCAGGCTGAAGGCTTTGTACAAAAAATCTAAACAGATTAATGTATTTTGTCTGGATTTCAAGATGATGTTGTTGGTTGCCGAAATATAATCGGTAAATACAAAAGCAGCTTAACAGATTTCCTCTCTCCGAACACACAATAGTCTGGAGACTGAAAGAAGAGCCAAATTAGTTTCTATTTATATTGTCCGAAAAACATAATTCCCTTCCATGTATTACTTTCACGTATCAGTTTTTGAAGTGGGATTCAATGGAGAACAGGTGTCCATCCAAGATAAAAAATATGCATATCTAGTAATTATAATTATTTATTGATTATACTTTACAAAGATATTTTGAAGATTCCGTAATCATGACTCACAATCGACAATCAGACATTGAAACAACTCTGTCACACGCAACTCATGTGTGAGACCTTTGAAGTACTTTGACATATACGACTCGTGCAACTACACTTCTTTGAAATGGTGCCTGGAATGAGTTTTCGGTTTAACGGTATTGTCACCAGTGCTAGAAGCCATACCCAGCATACAGGACATACACACACTCCTAATAATCTATAGATAGTCTGTCGGTACTGTACTGATTACTGATGAAACGTAATAGCTAAGCCTTATAATACGCCTTTGCAAGTAAACCAATAGCTCGTATCATATTCCATTCGATTATCAGTTCGTGTTTTATTTCAAACAGGATTATTATCCTTTCCCACCTTTCAACCAAAAACTATGAGTAAAACGCTGAACAAGCAGAAGCAGCCGCTTTCACCGCCACCCGCAGAAAGCAAACAGAAATAGAGAAAAACTTTTATTTTTGATATGTTGAAACTGGATAAAAACTAGTTTTATTTTCGACACAAAAGGGCTCTGAAAACAGTATAGTATTCAAAACCTACCTACATGTATGGCTTGGTTTTTTCAATGTGATACCATATTCTGTAGAATCCCAGGAAGGACAGAAAAGGATATGAAAAGTTCAAAGAGAGTTTCCATGCTGTGAGGAATATGGAGAAAAAAACAAACTTTTTCCCAATTTTGAATCGAAAATCATGATTGCCACCTCGCCAAAAGTGTTATCTCGTTGAGATATTGATAAAGTATCATTGCAACTTTGGGGGTCATAATATCCGAGAGAGAGAGAAAAACAAGAGATGGGAGATCGAATTTCTAAAAAACATGCAATTTTTGAAGTTTGAAGGATGGATGGGAAAAAATTGCATAAATTTTACTTTCCCTTTGTGCTCATCTACATTTATAGCATTTATTAATCAAAGTTTATTTTTTCTCGGATAGACAGACAGTTTTACAAACTGTCCTGGTTTTCGCCTGGGAGAAAAATGTAATTTTATTGCATGTTCTCCAGAGAAGCAGAAGTGGGAGATGCTGTGATCTGACGTTTGTAAAGAAGCAGACATAACTTTGAGTGGGAAGGGGTTTGAGATCAAAGCAAATCTCAAAGAGGAGGAAGCCCAGGAAATGGGCTAATAGTAGGTACTATGTACTCACCACTTGATTTTCAAAGAAAAATGGGGAAGCCACAAGAAAGAAAAATTATTATTAGCAGTGGTGCTCTAAATTGTGGTGCAATTAGCTGTTGTAATTTTTAACTTGTTATGTACCACTTACAGAAGCCTTCCATAATATTTGCGGTTTTGGCCTTGTCTAACGGACCAACAGTGTATTAAACCAACACTTGTATAAAATATACCTGGTTCATCGATTTTGATGCTGTTTTTATGGCTATTATGTTTCTGAACCGGTCAAGGCCATATTCTAGGAGAATTCATTGTCTTAGAAGATTGGAAGCGATTGGAACAGAGTTTGAAAAATATTTACTTTATTTTAGCAAGTCAAATTTGCATAAGCCAGCATAAGTTTGTTTAGCATCACTTGAAGCAGTATGATAGGGGTAATGGTGTGATATATGCAGAAATTGTTGAATCTTGTGCACTTCTCCTTGAATATTTTTGACTTGTTTAGGCATGACTTTTGTAATAAACCATCTTGGTAGACGTCCTTAGTCCTTGTTCAAACAGGTCGCACAACGCATATATTTGACTGCAGAAGGGAAGAAAGGACTTTGCTGTTCTTGTTGTTCTGTAAAATGTAAGCGGATGAAAGCATGCAGACAAACATGAAATTTTTAATTCCTTCCTAAACAAATGACAAGTTTGTATGTAGGAAACTTGACTACAAACTATATTACATCCGCATCCAAGAAACTTTCTAGCTATGGAACTTCATGAAATGTATTACTTTGTAAAGAACGCCACTATAAAGGGATTAGATAAAACTTGACTGATTTTGCTAAAATGTTTTGCATCTCCCAAATGTGTTGTTGTCGTCATTGTACTTGGAGCAGAAAAAGTTTCTCTGTTGCTCGCAAGAATAATATGTGCATACTAAAAAAAGAATTTGTACTGGTGTGGTGTGTTTTCCCTTCTGTTTCGCCATGACTTTCACAAGAATAAACACTCATGCTGGTTGATAAGCAGTACATGATAGATCGGATACATCTGTCTGGAGAGAGATCCGGTACAATTTTCTATGATATGAAGATAATGAATCAAAGACTGGTTTTGGGAGAAGAAGGCAAGAGAAATAGTTGAGTAGATCTGTTGCTGGTAGTATAGTTTCTTCTCTATACAATGAGCCCTCATTACTCTTTTCTGTCCCACTATCTATTATTACTCGTGGACAATTGTTACAAATAATTAATGCCATTATCATCAAGGCTATTTGTAAGGCTTTTTACAATGGACTGACCCAGTTTCGCCAAAGTATTCTCTTCAATGCCACATCTCCTTTGTTGAATACCTGCTTCCTACCTATCGGAATGATTTAGTTGCAAAAATAAATAACCAAACAATTAACTAGCTCTTGGGGTGGATTGAGACAATTTTCACCCCTCAATACACTACTCTACAGAGTGCTATGAAAAAAATAAAATTTATTGAGCAAACAGCAAGCATTGTCATAACTTAATGTTGAATTCCATGAAGCAATTTTTTTCCACTCTCATTTCTGAAGTGCATTCCCAGAACTCATAATCAGATCTAATCCTGGAATATTGTATGTCCTTACATGAATTCCTACTTGAATTGGATAAGAATGTAATTCTCTGATTGCGATTGTGAGTGGGTGACAAATGGGGAGAAAGCGAGAGATAGAGAAGGAGATGGGACGTGGGATAAAAAAAATTAAGATTTTCTTCCACTCCACTTGTTCATGGAATTTGGAGGAAAATGGATTTTCCTATTATCACGTGTACAGCATACGTCTCCTCTCCACCTCGGTCTTATCGTGTCTCCTGTATGCGTTGTGTATTATCTTGTTTGGATATATATTCATTTTTCCAGACATTGATCTGTTTTTTCCACTTGATCACATCTCACTAGTCAGTGGTTTACACCATCACCAACAACATCGAGCTCATCTTCTCTTTTCGCTCCAGTCATGTCCTTCATGAGTGAATAGTCTCGCTGTACTTGAAAATGTGCAAAATAGATGTTTTTTTCGCTCTCGATCGCTTCGATGAGATGATTCCATTGCATTGTAGAAAAAATGGACTTGTACGTTTTTTAAAAATCTATGTGTGCTGTTATGAGCCTTTTTTTCACTTATCGAAAAACTAGCACAAAGACACGATTGCACAAGACGATGAACACTTCGCGATGCTGACAAAATAAACAGATTTTCCCTTCTGGGTACTTACGTCGCAGAGAAAATAAAGCTATAAACATGGTGATCAATTCTCATTAGCTTGTGTTTGTTTTGAGTGGGATGGAGAATCGATGGAAAAAATGGAGATAATGAGAGTTGAAAGATTTATATCTGGATGGATCGATAAGATGAGAAAAGAGAAGAAAGGGAGGAATGCTCTTGGGAGATTGCTTATGTCACTAAAAAAAATTCTGAAGTCGGGGTAATTTGTAGAGTAAATTGTATTTAAATAAAAAATGTTCGACTCATCATTGGCATAATATGTTTTATTGTTTGTATTGAAGTAATTATCATTAATTTGTCGTACATGTTCCTTTTTTTTCAGAATACTTGTTCGAGCGATCAGCTACACGGTTCATGGACTGATACCCGCGTCGTGCGTATTCGCGGATAGGTACAACCGTGAGGAGGTGGTGAGGTCACTCGGCAAGGAAATCAATTTGAATCCACCTCTGACACTCGGTCAGCTTCCAGACACCCCTGAAGAACTGCTCAAGCTTGATCAGGTAATTAAAGTCAGTGAACCTACCTATTAATGCAAAACCTATAAATATTATACTTTTTGAGTTGCTTATCATAGTGCTCCCTTCAAAATCTTCCTTGGCTGCTGGCACGCAAATTTTAAGTACGCATTCATTCAGCTTGTTTTCTTCACAAGTGGGGTTTCATGAGACAAACTAGCTTTTAGAAAGTAGACTTGGTTGCAATTCGATTACAGTTTTGTATAGATGCAATTTTCAGACAGGTCAAGTAGCAAATAATGCCTTCTAGATAGGCTATTACATAATACATACACCGTATTTTATCTTTTCTTCACGAAACAGTTTTAAGCCAGAGGCATATAAAGTAAAATCCCTAAAATAGAGAGCATTTGATCCAAAAATATGGAAAATCTCAGTCATAAATACTGTTGCTCATCGATGTATCGACAAAAGTTTAGTGTAGCGAATAGCCAACTTCCTTTCTTGATATTATTCACTTGGTTTACACTTATCTTTTCCACAGCTCATAAGAGAGAGAGAAAGTGAGTTGCCAGGATTTATCCAGTATATTTTATCGTCATCATGATCATCATGCTCGCTACCTGGTTTTTTGGTTTAGTTACGCATGATATGGTAAATATGACGCTATAGGTAGATGGATGATGGTGAAAGTTCAGTCAGGGATAAAATGAAAGAGGAAAGGAGAGAAGAAAAGAAAGGAAATTGTATTTTTCTTTTCTTCGAAAAGAATAGAAAAGATATACTATGTAATATGGAATGATTGAGTGATACGTAATATGACGATTATTTTCTCTCTATACCAAACTCCCATACTTTTATAATAGCTGAGTTCCATTCCATTTTTATCCAAGAAAGCCGAGTGGCTACACAAAGAAAATACTTATACATTTTAGGAAAATAGGAACTCTTCATTTTCATATTTTTAGTAAGAAAAAGTAAGATGATGATGACGATCATGTTGATGAGATGAACGGTTGCACAATAATAATAACTTGGTTCTCTCTCTCTTTTCTGCATATTATTACGTCATGATACCTCATTCATTCATATCATGTCATGCCGTGTGTACAACCAGCTCAACGGCTCACCTGCCACTATATATACTTTTGGCTTAGCTTTCCCCTCCATTTTTTCTCGTCTCCTGCTGTGTGATAAGCGTTGAGAGAAAGTAAAAAAAGTGAGCAAGAACCCCACATACGTATAAGATACCTTCCAGCCTAGATATTACGTTTACCTTCTCTTTAGCATGTTGGTACTGGGATGATGAAGAAAAGTGAAAAAAAATATATTCAACTTTTTTCATCATCTCTTTCCTTCTTCTCTGCTTATTCCAAATTTTCTCCACTCTCGACATTGTCATATTATTAGGTAGATTGCCAACAAGACTGAAAGGAAAGTGGCATGACCATAAAAATAGCGGAAAATACATCCCGCATTTCTACAGACAGGAAAAACCACACCAGAACCACTATGGAGTCGTCGTCATCCGCTTTTTTCCACTCTCCTTACCAACAGCATATTTCTTCTTGGAATGACTCCATCTCAATTACAAACCATTATGTATTTTTCTCAGAATGACGCTTTTTTTTTGCTCCATTCTCACACAACATGTATTTCATTTATTATGCCAGGCAGGTATACACTTTCTCCACTCAAGTATTATTTGCACGTGGCGAAACGGCGAAATACTCATATTTTTCTCTCTTTTTTTCCTTTAATTAAAAAACTTTGTGAAATATTAGTATTAGTATTATTATTCCTGTGCATGAAATGGAGAAAGGAGAGAAAAATATGATTATTTGGGATGAGAAGGTGGTATGGTGTGGTGTGTGGTTGTGTGAGTGCAATATGACTTATTGGAACACTTTCTTCTTTTTTCCGTTCCTTCATAAACGTGCATATTTGCATATTACGAGGAAAAAGAAAGAAAGTGGAATGCGCAAATATTGCAGTTAATAAAAAGGGGAAATGTGTGGAGAAAGTTTACATGTGATGAAATGACGAAGAGAGATAAAAAAGGAGAAAGTTTTGTGGGTTTGGGAGTTAGCGAGATTTAATTTTCGCAGAGAATACATTGTCTGTTGCAGGAATGCATGATAAGAAAGGGATTATCTGATGAATGACTTGAATGAGTAATAATTAAATGTTTTTTTGGTGGAATGGAAAGAAAAATATGATTATTACAGGGGAACATGGAGAGCTTTAGAGTATGAGCGCAGGAAGGAGTTTGCCATTATTTGTTGGAGAAGAGAAGGTTGGTGGGTTGGAGTAATTAAAGAGGATTTGTGGAGGTAAAATGAAATGGAAATCTCTCGGTTTGCGAATCTGTTTTGTGGTGGGTGAGGTAGAGAGAATGGTGAAAGTGAGTATAAATATTGTGGTGGAAAAAGGAATTATTGGAATGGTGCGGGGATTAAGATTTTGGATGCGTAATAATAGGAGGGAAAACAAAAGAGAAAGTGGGTTGTTTTGTTGTTTTGTGGTAATAATGAGCATAGTAATAAATAGAGTGTATAAAGAGCATTATGTGTTCTTGGAGGAAGCAAGCAGGGGGGACTTTTATGTGAGTGGTCATGATAGTGACGTAGAGAGAGAAGAATAATAATGAATGGAGATGGATTAGTGGAGGAAATTTATGTTGTTGGTTGTGTAAGAGGAAAACAAGGTGGTTTTATTATCAAGTTACGGTTTCGGATTTTCAACGTGGTTTTGAGTGTCGGTGTGCAAGGAAGCGAAAATGGAAGGGAGACACATGACCTGACCTTTTCTACTTTTTCGAAGACAAATGAACTAACATGATATATTTGTTTATTTTTTTGTGAACACAGGTGTTCATAAAATCGGAGCTGAAAGTGGGCGTGATCTACGTGAAGGAGGGACAGTACACGGAAGAGGAGATTCTTGACAACAACGACTCTACTCCACTTTTTGAGGAATTTCTTCAACTGCTCGGGGAGAAAGTGAGACTGAAGGGTTTCGACAAGTACAAAGGCGGCCTGGACACGGTCCACGACCTCACAGGTCTCTACTCTGTGTACACACATTGGCGCGGGATAGAGATCATGTTTCACGTGAGCACCCTCCTCCCCTACGAGAAAAACGACCCGCAGAAGCTTCAGCGAAAGAGACACATCGGGAATGACATCGTTTGCGTCGTTTTCCTCGAGGCGGACAACACGCCCTTTTCCCCGAGCTGCATCAAGAGCCACTTTCTCCACACTTTCATCGTCGTCCGGGCAAGTCCACGGTTCAAGAGAAAGCCGACCAGATATGATGTGAGTGTCATCACAAGAGACGAAGTGGGCGCGTACAAGCCGTACCTTTGGGAGCAGAGCTTGTTCGATAAGGTTTGTAATAAAATATATTATTATGAAATATTATTCCCGATCATAATCCATTTCTTCTTGTGATGACCAGAGAGTGGGCAAAGGCAGTCAATAAAAATATGTGTAGTCTTTGGGGAAATTCCAAGATAAAATATTATCTCCACTGTATGCCTTCATGTCCAGAAGTCGCTTGTTCTCTCTGCAGTTTTATTGCTTTTGGGAGTTGAGTGGAGGCCGTCCTTCGCAAACATATTTTTATTTTTGTTGTCATCTTGTTTTCTTATCGCTTTCACACTCCCTCTCCATTATCCCCTGCTATAAACGAAAGGATATGACATCTAAGCCCATCATGATTATGAGGGGAAAAGGAAAAAGCAGTTTGGCGAAAGAAATGTGGAAAATGAGGTCAACGACAAAAAGACGACCACAGAGTCATTTCGAGATTTGCAGTTGAGGGATATATGCGTGTGTGCATGAGTTTTGTGCAAAAACTGGAAATGTGTGTAGGTACTTGTTAATGAAGGTGACGATTCGCGTTTTCTCTTGCGAAAGTATATACACAGACAAAAGTGTACTGGACATTGCTTTCTCGTTTGACTTGAGAGTGAATGGCTACAAAGGAATTAACTTTGGTCCATGGCCATACGAGCAGTCAGCGTGGAAAGTATTTTTAGAATTTTTTTTTCTCTCTCTCGACACGGTCCATTTAAGCTGTTTTTTACGACATCCAACACGAGTTTCTACTCTTTTGTTTTTTTTCTCCGATTTTACGTGCACACAACTATTGAGAATATTTTCTCGAAGAAAGGGAAAGAAGAATTAGTGTGTGTGCGTGTGCTCGAAGAAAAAAATAAAAATTAATTGCGTCATGGCTGAGAAGACAAACGTGGAGGTAGAGAGAGAGGGGAAAAGAGGGGATAAAGCAATGACAATTGGAATAATGGAGAGAAAGCTGAAAAGTGAAAGCGACACTGCTCCTTGCTTTCTCTCTCCCTTACTGCTCATGTTGATCATGATAATGATGCACTTTACAAGATGAATTGGTAGTGCGAGTTGACGATGATCATGATGGCGGACGGATTGGATGAGTAAGGAGAGTGCAATAAAGATAAAAGGAAATTGTGTATGTTTTTGTTGTTCCTAAACGTTATATCCCGAATGGATCGAGTGAATGAATGTTTTTTTTGAAGAATCATTGATTCGGTTCAGTGGTTATGATGGGTGGTGGTGATGCAGAGAGGAGGAGGAGAATGTAAGACTTGAGTGATTGCACCATTTTCCCTGTTTTATTGTCCTTATTAAAAGGCATCCAGTTGAGATAGGAAGAGAAAGGAGTAGACAACTTTCCTTCCTTTCACCAAGATAAAAAAATTCCTAGAGAGTTCTATTAACCTTTAATACGACCTTTGTTTGTCATACCTTTGCTTTTGGTGAGGTGGATGATTCCTCGAGAAAAAAAAACTATTTATTAGTAGAGGGAAGGAGGCATGAATGGTGTGATGTGTGGAGTGGTCTGGTGGCATAAGTAGTTTGGATAAATAGATAAAGGGCGTGTGCACCACCACTTATGAACCTATCCGTAATCTATCCATGCAAAGCTAGTTACCGTTTTTTATAGAATGGAGTAGCGGAGTAGCGGAGGAGTATAATGGTCGGATACTCTACATTCCTCATTTTCTCTTTACCTTCTCGCTCCTTTTATCTAAAACCGTGGAGGAGACATGGAGGGAGCGCTGAATGAAAGTTGAAGATATTTTATTATTATTATTATTTCCTCCTCCGAGGCCTATTATTTCCAGGCCAGTGGACAAGCCATCCTCAATATTACAACTTGGGTAGCTCATATCATAATGCATTTAAGCTTTGCTAAACAGTGTTCATTCCCCTTCTCTCAGATAATGACGAGGAGATGAGGATGAATGGTTGTCTGGACAGAAGGAAAATAATCTCTTTGTAGTGGCAGCCACTACAAAGGGATTTCATCATTTGAAATGAGAGAGGATGAGGATGACAGAGTTTTATTGATTTCTTGAGTGAATATTATTATGATGACTGGTTTGTGTAAACATTTGTTTTACGAGAAGAGGAGTCCAGTGTACAATTTTGCTGGCATGTTCATTGTACATTCTATTTATGAAAAGGGAAAGGGAATACACGATAGATAATTTTTTTTCTCCTTTCGCTCATTCGCTACTCGTTATCATTTAAATGGTTTGTCTTCGTGATGGAGAAAAGTGTTTTGTTTACATTTTTATCCACTTTTCTCCATCACGAGGGAAATGATGAGTGGAGGAGAAAACTTATATGTTGTCGTGTCTGGATGTCACACGAGAACGAAAATGAATAGATACACCACCTATCAGAGAGGCAGATTGTAGGTTGAAAGAGAGAGAGACAATGAGAGTGAAAATAGTCTCCTGTGAAAATAATGCGCTGGTGCGGTGGTGGTGGTGGTGCATGCATGATGATGTGAGTGAAAGGAAGGGAAAGTAGAGAGAGCAGTTAATAATATGCTTTTCAAGTTTTGTCATCTAATTTTATTACATTTTGGGTGTGTAAACGGTTCATATGTATTTTCCCTTGTTTTATGCTATTTCATTATGTATCGGACTCATTCATTATTTCTCAGAGAGACAAGCAGCAGGGGAGAGACACACAGAAGGCTAAATATTTAATGAATATGTGTGGTGAAAGTGGTGGCGGTTGTTTTATTTTTTCTGGGAGAACTGGGTGCGGGCAGGCATGGAAAAGTTTGGATGTATTTTTTCTCTCTCTGGTCTGTGGGGAGATTATGGGATGCGTGGAAAAATTAAAATGTGGATTATGTAATGGCTGTGGGGAGAAAAGATGAGGATTTAATGATGATAATGAGGTGTAAATGGAATGTTTTCTGTTGTCTCGACAGGGAGCAATGTTTCGGGAGTGGATGCTGACAAAAATCGTGAATGGCGAGAGGGCATCCTACTCCGCACCAAAATTTGCGAGAATGCAGGAGCGAACTAGGAGCCAAATGCTGGAAGACATTGTTGCAAATCTGCAGAATCACGCAGAGACCGGTCAAATTCCAAAGCCGTACAGGAGAGGATCCTGGAGACCTATAGGTCACATGAGGCCCTCCAGTCCTCTCCTTGACTCTGTTCGGGACCAGTTTGAAGGTAAGTTTTAAAAAACAAACCGGATCTGAAAATTAGCCATCTTCATCATAACCATTCATTGAGCTTGATGGAATATGAGGGAGGTGGAATGATCAAAGGAATGAGAAAATGTTGGCCTGGTAAGTACAGCCGAATTGATAGAAGCGTTTGGTTCGGCTCACCAGCAGGTTATGACCAGCTAGCGAAGGACTTCACCAAATACTTTCTCAACACGGAGGACCCTGACCTCACCCTCTTTGACGTCTTCTTCCTCGTTGGCCAAGGGAAACAGAAGCAGAAGCTGTTCGGAGTTCGGGCGATACTCGGTGTGAGGTCGAGAGTGTTCCAAGAGATGCTTTATGGAATATCCACAGGATTTGGGAGTCCACAGGTTCCTGTCGCTGAGCTTTTAGCAAGGGCTGTGCCAACTCTGCACTCACCTCAAAAGCCAAAATCCAATTTCCTCCAGGTGCCAGATATCGAGAGCCCGAGGTAAAGTATAAAAATACTACCACTGGGGTTCACTGGGTATTAGAACACTGCCACTTTCTCCAGACTTTCTCCAAACACTCTTTTCTCCCTTTCGCATCAGAGAAAGGAGAACACTCCTTCAAAAAGAAACATATGTGCATTTACCATTTTTTATCTCACTCTCTTTGAAAAAATATCCATCCAGAAAAGTTGTAACGACAAAATGGAAAACGCATGCTGTGTGCTTCACTTTCTCCAGCAAAAGATGAAGAGAATGGAAAGAAAAAGAGAAAAGTTGAATAGAAGGGTAGTAAAGAGGAACTCTTTGCGACTTTCTTTTCTGGAGAAAATCGAATGCGTCTTTTTTCTTGTTTGTATGTCACCAAGAAGCTACTTATCCTCGCATAGTGGCACATACGAAAATCCAAATGAACAAGTCACAGAAAAAAACACGGAGTGGCTTACTGAGAAAAAAAGTATGGAGCATTTTTTAAGAATTGTTGGTTGTCAGAAAGGTTTTTTTCTAGACGGGCAACTAAAGCTTTTAAAAGTTTTATTCAAGGACAAAAAGTCTGTAATCTCTATTATCATAAAATGATGGTTCCGGGTATTTGTCTAGGATTAGGAAGAATTTTCATGTCTGGTTGCAGTTTTCATTTAAAAAGTATTTTTGCAGTGGAAGTGGTCATGAATGTTTTTCTCTTTTTCTCTTATTCCTTTCTATGCTTCTTATTTTCGATTAATCGTGTAAAAAAGGAAAATAAATGGAAGTGGAGAAAGTGGAGAAAGCTTGGCTTCTTTCTTTTAGGAGCTATACTTTTACATGAAATGTACAAGTTTGGCTGTTGTGATGGGATGACATTTTTCCCTTTTATTTCTTTCTACTTTGTTTCTTCCTTCCGTAATATACTTGCAAACTAAACAAGAAGAAAGTCGATTTTCTTTTATTTTCTCCATCTTTTTTACCGTTTTTTGCGGTTGGTTAATCTTTTCAAAGACGAGTGCATCATGTACTGCTTGAGCTACTTCTAGACTTAATTACGCTGAGCTGCTTTCTCCGATAAGCTGGGGAAAGTGGATGGAAGATTTCTTTGGAGAAGGTGGTTGAGCGATGAGCTATTGGATAAATAGGACATTTTATTTCTTATGGATTGGTCAGCTTAAAAATACATGTTGCATTTCAGAGTGAAAGCTGTGGTTCCAGGTTTACTTTCTCTTGAAGGAAAACTAAACGCATACAGAATGAGAATCCAAGAGAGAGATAAAACGAGAGTGAAACTAGCTTCCTCTTTAACCAAAACGAGAAAATAGGCCCATTTGTGAGCGTATATAGTTGATGTAATATGTAATTTATGCAAGAATGAGTACTCGACGAAGAAAACAGGAATGAAATGCGCACTCGAAATTTGTAGAGAGAGGAAGAGAATGGAAGACAGGCAATTATTATTTTGAAAGGAGGGAAAGAGAGAGGGGGAGAGAGAAAGTGGTAGCAGGAAGGAAGAAAGTGTTTGCTTTGAGGCAAAAGTGGTTAGTTTAGTAGAGACACGGTGGACGAGAAAGGGAGAAAGTAGACAGGGAAAAGAAAATGAAGATGAAATGGATATTTACTTGACTTGTCTTACTTTCTCTCCTCTCTTACGGCCATACTTTCTCGTTGGCCAGTGAAATGATGATCGGGTCTACGTGTGTGGTCTGGTCTGTTCCAGAGAGACGAGCAACAGGGTAATTTCGTTTTTGTGACGAGCGAAAGAAAAGATAAGAGAGATGCGAAGGGAAAAGAGAAAGGTGATTAGATTAGGAGAATGTGTAAAAAGGGTGATGTTCTAACCGTTTTTTTCTTATCTTTTGGATGACGCTTCTTGTTTATCTTATTTTGCCACGTAGACCGAAGAGTGTTCCCTCCTCGCCAATGGTGATGCGCGCCTTTTCTCGCCTTGGAAGTCTGACCGCCGGCTGGGGTCGATCCAGCAAGAGGGCAAGTCAGCAACAACAGTTGGCAGCGGAGGATAAGAAAAAGTGGAGCTCCTCTCAAGACTGCTCAGCCGATAATAAGGACAAGGAGCACGGGAAGGACAAGCCGCAACTCGCCGTACCAAGATTATCAGTTTGTGCGGATGCACAGAAAGTGGACAGAACCAAGCTTGCACAAACTGAGGTAAAAATTAATGATGACCGACTTTCTTTTCATTGATTATACTGTCTTCTATGGAGAAACCCACTATAAAGTTGGGGAACAGATAATGAGAATGATTTTTTTTACTAACGACGCTACTAGAAAATGAGCAGTCATTATTTATGGAGAAAATCTACATTTTCTTCTGCTGCATTTATCTTGAAATGTTTCTATACTCTTGTTTGGTTATTATGGACTTTTCTTGTTGCTTCTCATCATCCTCATCAATTTTTCACGTGCGTCACATCATCCTCTTCATCATGAGAGAAAAGAGGGAGATCGCCAAATAAATGCGGAGAAAGCAGTTGTGAAAGTAGAAGGAGAGAATGGGAGTGAAATAAATAAATAATTGCTTTCTCCGCGGGAGTAATCAACATCTTGGTTTCCTCTTTTTTTGCGAAGATTAATGATGATGCGATCTAGTACACTCCTCCAATTTTTTTTTTTCGCTCTGGCATGACTGTGTTGTGGAGGAGAGTAAATAAAATCGTGATCAAGAGATGAGGATTAGATGTTTGGAGGCGCTTAGGGAAAAAAGCGACTGGTTTAGTTTGGGTTTTTTTCGCAATAAAAATAATGATCTTTTTTCTCTCTTGTGGGGTATTTGTGTGGCGCAGTTCATGATAATCGAGTTTGATCCAGAGACGTTCCGACTTCTTCTCGACTACCTTCACACGGGCTCCTGTCCGCTCACATGTGCCAATATTCCTGGACTCATCTGCGCTGCGGAACACTACGATCTTCCGGATCTTCTTCAAGCCTGCTTCCATCATGCCAAACAATTCCTCCGGATAGAGGTGGTAAGTGGAATCTACAAGAACGAACATTTACAAGCAGTAAGAGAAAGCGAGACAGACAGAACGTTCATTTAATTGAACTGACAGGTGTACTCGTTGGGATAAAACCAGGCGTGAAGAATGGGTTTATTTATTTAAAAAAAAAAGAAATGTGAATCTGAATCGAAGCAAAGCTCATTCTCAAATTTTAATGGTCACGTGTGATTTGGCTATTAAGTTTTTCCTAATGAGGATTTCACATGAAACGATTACTTTCATCGCCATCTCCAAATCTTCGTTTCTCTTCTCGCCATTCTTTCAAGGAGTTATTTCGAATGGCATTAATTGATTTGCATTTTTAAATCCTCAACAGGTCTGTGGGATGCTCTCCTCTCTGGAAAACTACTACTGGAGGTACACGTCAGCCTCAGAGCTTGTCAATATGATACTGGCGTTTGTGGAGACGAGGGCGTACCAGGTGAGAGTCGGAGGAGAAAATCTAAAATATTATTTCGAAAAGCATGTTTTCTTATGACAGAGAGAATGTTTCTGTCGTGTCTCCGTCGTTTTTGCTGGAAGTATAGGCTTATATACTCGTGACAAGTCATGACCTCGTTCTCGCTTTCTCTTTGGATGTCATTGTCACAAAGAGAAAATATTAGCTTCCATGAAATTACTCTATGATGGGTTTACATGATGCCCATATTGTGTAGTGCTTCACTAGCCATAATAGAACATTTAATATCTCTCGGACACCTTCATGTTTGCATAATAATAAGGAGGAGAAGAAGAAAAGTGACATGTTGAGCCGATACATGATAATTCCATTCTTATGGAAAGTAGAAGACGAACAGTAGCTTCTAAAAAGCTGGCAAAACAACTGTCTCATGAGTTACAACACTGCTGCTAATGTTGTACTTTTTCATAATAATGTCTAATCAATTGTCAGATTAATATGGTCGATTATCAAGTCAGCTGTCTATTTACGTATATTTTCTCGGAATGCACTTAAAGTTTATATGTGCCCATAAAGATTGAAGATTAAAAATTTAATAGATAATACTTTCGTGTCTCACGTTTCCCCGAACTCTTACGAGCTAAAAGTTTTCCTGTAGGTAGACTAAAGTGCATTTATGTTAACCATCAACATAATATATTAGACATGAAACTTGCTCCTTCTTCTTATAATTATAAATAATATATGTTTTTGTGCGATGGCCTATCCTTTTCCTGAAGCAACTACTTTTTTGACATGACACCAACACCACCACCGATGCAAATGTGATGCCACCGTCAAAAACAAAAAAGGGTTTAGCAGCACACTTTCTCTCTGCTTTTGTTGTTTTCTCTGAACAAACCTTTCATCATAAAGCTTTCTACCTCTGGCAGCTTAACTTTTTTTGGGGGAACGCTGCAGAGCGAAATATGCGGTGTAAAAATTAAATAAAGTGGAGAAAGTAGAGAAAGTCTGCTTTCACTCTTTGTTGATCGTACAAGTGGATGCATAACATGTTCAATTTCTAATGGAGAAAATTAAGCGATGTTGAATGATGAGCTTTAGTAAAAGACGGAAGTGGAGAACTCCCTTCAAGAATTTTACCCCGACTGCCTGCCTCGAAATCAGATTGGATTACTTTTACTCCAAGGATGATGAAGTGAATGCAGCAAGAGCTATAGTGAAAATATTAGTTTGATTTTTTTATTATCTCGGCATATTCTACTTTTCACTTGTTTGCTTTCTCCTCATACATGCAAGAATAGAAAAAAGTGCTTTTGTTGTTGGAGATCAGAGAGATGGAAATACGGTTTGACGGTGGTGGGCTCACTAAAAGCTATGGCATTTGTGGTGAAAAGCTTTAAAAAGCTGGCGAGAGATTAAATTTAGGTTGAGATAGAGTGAGGAAGATGAGAGAGATGAGTAGCAGGAGAAAGCGTATAATAAACTACGCTTTTCCCATTTGGCGATTACATGATGACGCTGATGGCTCATGACATGCTGTAATGATCTTGGGTTTTGGGATAAATCTTTCACGTTTAAATTTTTGTGGTCCAAGGTTGCACGAAAATGAAGTGTGAAGAATATGCATGAAAAAATTAACCCTCTTTTGCTTTCAGTTGTTTGACTGCACCGACTTCCTCAGTCTTTCCGAATCGATGGTCCAAATGGTAATGAGTCGAAATCTGGAGGTAGCTGAGATTCGCAAATTTGAGGCGATGCTGGCCTGGGCTCGTCACAAAATTCGTAGCCGTCCTGCCACCTCCAAAGTGGATGCGAAAATGGAATTCAAGTGTACAATGGAGAGACTAGCGAGGGACCTGAAACTATATCGAATATCACCTCAGGATCTTATCAAGGTTCGCATATCATGTTATTCCTTTCCCAGCTAAGAAGATTATGTCACACCAATTATTTGGGATTTTTTTTACCTGTCTGACTATCTATTCATTTCACCATTTAATCTTTCCCCATTTTCCAGATCGTTTTGCCCAGCAAAGCGATAAAAAACGAGCGGATTCTGGAGACGCTCATGTTCCAAGCGAACTCGGGCATGTATCGCATTCAAGACTCGTACCTGGAAGCGTGTCAGCAGCGTTTGCAGAAGCAAGACTCGAGATTCTCAGAGTCCTTCGACTACGGCTTATAACACAAGCAGACATCATTACTTCTCCTCAGAAGACTTCTCAAAACCTATCTCTCCTCGCCACCAAGTCCCTGAAAAAAGAGGAAGTCGAAGAGAGAGAAAAAGAGCGCACAAGATGATCTGCTCTTCATCATCACATCATCATCCCCACCACCATTTTTTATTTTTCATCATTCGCGAGGAAAAAAACCCATCATCTGAAACTGGAGGAAAAAAGACCTTAACTATCTATATCCCTTTTCGAACGAAATACATAACCAATCCACACACACACACACCTATATAAACCCGTTACCCATATATCTGATCTATTTTATTACGAGATAAAAACTTATACACAATATTTCTACAAAATAAACGGTTATACGCTTCAAACATGTCTTCTACTTCTTCTTCGTCGTTCGTCGAGTGAAAAAAATTGTAATCAAGAAATAAATTGTGTGACAATGGACTAGTCATCTCAGTCTGTCTGCTGCAGACGCCAAAGAAAAGCTGCTATCTATCTATCCACACAGAAATGGTGCGCCACCACTGCCCAGCATCTTCTCGTCGCTTTTTCATCATCCTCATCATAATCATCTTGTTCGTCTCAGAAGGGAGTAAAACGACACACATCATCAATATGATATTATTAGATGTTACGTATATATAGGAAATAGATGGATGTATATTTATTGTCAACTTTCACCATATCTCTCTCACTGGACGGCTAACTTTCATTTACTTTCTCCTGTGTCAAATGCTGCATCTTCTTTGGAGAAAGAAAAAAAAGGAAGAGAAAGTCTCCAGACAATTTTTTTGTCGTTGGTGCTGATGACGATGTGTTATAATAACGGAGACAAAATTCTGAGACGATGACAGGACAAGCCAGAGCAGAGGACACACATCATCACTCTCCTTTATTATTATTTTTTATTGTCATTTTCATCATGAGGATGATCATGTACCAATTTATTTCCTCTCAGAGAGAGAGAAAGGAGGCGTGGCGGACATCTTGCAATATTTTTGTGTGATGACAGCCTGACTCCTTGTCCTTCTGATTCGTCTTCTTGTCTCTGGAGAAAGTTTAGAGGAGGATGAGGAAGACATGAGAGACGAGAGAAATTGATATGAAGACGAGATCTGCATATTTGATATTATGGGAAATTGCCAATTTATATCCTGTGTAACGTTTATGGATTACGTTTACTAAAATATATTGTAATATGATGATATTATGTAAAGAGAAATAGAAGAATTCACAAATGGGTTATTAGTTGACTACACAGTATGAAACCTATTATCTATAGAGAGTGTAAGGAGATGCTACTTAAACAATTTACTTTTCCATTTTAATGACATGACTTATGAGAAAACGATGATGACGCATTTAATACAATGGGAAATGTTACCTATTTAGTAGAGCAGGATTTCAAGTTTGCACAGAGAATTTGAAAATATATTTATGTAAAAAAGGAGAGAAAAAATTGTTCTATTTTGTGAGCTCTGTATAGAGAGACAGGTGCATAGATAAGCTTACATAGAAGAGCGAGAGAACTAACAGCCGATTTTTATGTCATTATTGCGCATTCGTAAATGATTAAGTAGTTGTTTAACTAACTATTATATGTATTGTGGGAAGTATATAGTAAGCTCTGTACATAATTTGATATGATTGTAAATATTATTTAAAAAGTTAATTGAATGGAACGGAGGACTGCGACACATGAAATCTGAGTCAAAGAGGAGAAAGCCGTTACGTGTAGTTAATGTGCTATAGGTATTGATAAATCTGTGTCTATTTGTTATAGCAATTTACCAAAGCTCAGTTTTTGGTCGTAGAGTAATGCGTTAACGT